>NDGM011111771.1:0-11877 GCA_002564305.1 Octomys mimax
AAGGAAAGGTTTATTTAGCTCAGTTAGTGGACGTTTCAGTCCATACTCCACTGACTCCAAGGCAGGGTGGGGCATGGCACAGAGCAGCTATCTATGGTGGCAGAAAAACAGCAAGAGCAAAGAGAAGGGCTGCAGCAGCCCCAGCAGCTAGCTAGCCTCTTCCCCCCTTCATTACATTTGCATGCAGAGTATCTGCCTCAGGGCACTCACACCCACAATCCCAGCACTGGACCATAAATTAATCATGAATTCTAGAGACCACCCCATGACTGCATGAGGCTTTGGGGGACCACATAGATAGAAACCATAATAGACCTCATGAAGTGGAGTGCTGTCCAATTCCAAATGAATCTATCACTATGACACTTTGCATCCTGTACCTGATAAAATGCAGTGTCCTGCACTGCTGTAGAAGGTGCTCCCTTTCTTAACAATGTTTGGTCCAGAAGTGCCTGCTGGCCTTTTCCAAGGAACAGATCTGGCACTTTACCAGTGCAATCCCCAGGTTTTCCATAAGAAATGCTGACTTCTTCTCAAGTGTGATATTCAATTGGTATAGATGTTGGAAATATTACTTGATGTACTAAAGAATTTTATTTCTTACTTAAAAACACTTAAGGGGCACATAATTACAAATAATGAAATTTTAAATACTTTCTACAAATGTGTAGAGAACTTCCCCAGAAAACACATGTCTAGAAATATTATTTACTCTTATTGTCTTTGGGTCAGAAGGGTTTGTTTACGTTATATTTGACACTACAGATAGCTAACTTGCCAACTTGTGAATCAATTAAATGTCGGACATTGCTCAGATTGAGAGGTACTCTTTGAGATATTCTCATTGATAACTCAGGGCAGCAGCTCTCTATAAATAATCTTAAATGATATTTATATAAAATATACACATGCATCATTTTGAAAATTAGCATCATATTTATGTTATAAAGGTTAAAGACAATATATTTATAACATATGCTAATAGAATTAACATTTCAATATGATTCCAACAAAAAATTCAACAGCTTTTTATCCTCTATTGAAATTGAATTTGGTAGATAGAAATTAATAAGTTAAAGGGCCAAATGTTATAAAATTACCACCAAAGAAATTTTCTAAAATGGTGAAAATCTTTTAGTAAAGTCCCAGAGTAAAGAAAGTACAGAAGAGTCACAAAATGAAAAATACAGATCAAAAATTTATTCTTATCCTCCAGGTCCCTTGTCAATGATCGATTAAGTTCTTATGTTAAAGAGTTACAGACTAGATCCAAAGCAGGAAATGGGGGATAACATTATCTAGAAAAGCCTTCAAACAGAGTGGACTATCCTACCAGAGCCATGAACAAATAACCAACTAGTCAAAAGGTTCTTGGAATCCCTACTGCTTTTCTGGAAGATCCAGCCAACTGCACAGCCTATAGCTGTCTGCAACAAGATAAATCTAAAGCAAGCAGCTGCCTGAAGGTAGTGTCACAGCACATCCGGGACTTAACATGCTTGGGCTGTTCATCTTGCATTGGAACAGCTGCAGCCATCTATTCCAAACTGGCTGCAATTTCATTAATTTATAATAACATCATCTGGCACTTCATAGACTACTAGACTTATATTTTGACCTCACCTCAGATTTTACATGTAACATTCTTTTGACTTACACATTACTTTTATTATAGAAAGCTTCAATGTTTATTCAAACAATGCAAAAATTTGTCTATATTTATCTACTAATATTAGTTTCTAAATTGAGAGAACTTTTAAAATTTTCCATGAGAATATCCATCAAAACTTTGTGGGACCAGAACTAGTCATTACTGTATGGGGGTGCCTATGCACCCTGGGGATATATATTATTCCTGGCTCCTGCCTGCTGAATTCCAATGGCTTTCTCACTTTTAATTCTCCACCTCTCACATCACTCCTATTAATTAAATACTTGCTAAGATACAGTGTTTCTCCTTTGGGAACCACTAATGGAAGTTCAAAACATGGGCTTTGAAATTAAGAAGATATAGGTTCAAATTTTAACTTGCACGTTGGATAGATTATTCACAATTAAAACTAGATTGGAGTTCAGAGCTATATTGAAGACATATAAAGTCCCTTGAAATATTTGAATTAAATACAAATTCTCTTGTATTTAAAAATCGAACTTTTCCTTTCATTTAGCAAATTTTATTACTATTATCTCCTCTCCTCTTTAACAGACATGGTGGGAGAAGGGGAAAATGCAATGATCCTTCCTTGCTAACAGGAAGGAATGCAAATTGTGGAACAAGTCAGGACACCTAGTTACACTTAAGTTTCAAGTAACAAGTGAATAGTCTTTCTAGGATAACTGGTATATGTGCTGGGACATATTTGAATTTCATGGAAATTCTCACAAATGGGAATAAGTATACTGAAAAATGCTTGTTCTTTATCTAAAATTCAAATTTAGCTGAGAGTTCTGCTTTCTTATCTGGCAAACTTACTTTAGTTAATAAAATGAAATGAATGTACTAGCATTAGTTGTCTTCTTGCCCGTGTCTAGTTATAGCAATTTAAAATGCTTTACTCATTAACATGTACATGTATTTTAAAGCCTAATACAAACTCCTAAATAAATGGGTATTTATATGTTAAAACAATCTCTTTATAAATGAACCAGCTTTATGCTAACTGTACACACAGAAAAACTAGACTCATAGCTCTAAAAAGGGTGTTATTTTTATCAATGCTTTTTAAAAGTAACCTAAATTATGTTTCTAAACGTTAGACCTCATGGTTAGGCTTTATGATCCTCTTAAATAATAGATAGCATTTTATATAACTCCGCAATTTTCTGGAGGAAAGGGAGATAGCATTTTTCAGATTCTAGCATATTTTTTCAAATATAAAATTTATTAAGAGTAATTGAACTCAATGCAAAATTCAGAAACAACTCAGAAAATAAATCACAGAGTTTTCATTTGCTTTCCCCAGTACACATTTTCCAGTAATTTCAATCCCACTATAAGCTGTTTCAGGGAGAGGCCAATTATGGAACATAATTCGTTAGGGTAGGGCCAGATAACTTGTCGTTCTATTAAAATGTAGCACTTTCTCTCTGAATTTACATGTATCTCTGTATTAAATGAAATAAAATTAAAACACAAAACAAATTTCTACATTATTTTGCAAGCGTCACACCATGTGTTTCTCCTATGTCTTTATGCCTTCGATCCCAAACATTTTTCTCTTGCTTTTCTCGGAGCAATATTACTATTGTTAATCAGCAATAAACTGTCCAGGTGTTACGTTTTTGAACTTATCACCATTCACTTGTGGCTACTCTTTGAATTGCTTATGCTGCTTTCAAATTTATATATTGAAATCCTAGCCTGCAACATAATGAATTTGAACATCAGCACTTAGGGAGTTATTAGCCCAAGGAGGGAGAGCACTCATGAATAGAATTCCTGCTCTTACAAAAACTATAGGTCCCTCTACCATTATACTATGTGAAGATACAGCAAATATTCACAGTCTATGAACTGAAAAACAATGTGTCACCAGATACCAAATCTGCCTGCACCTTGGTCTTGGATGTGGCAGTCTCGTATAGTATGGAAATAAAGTTCTGTTGCTTACAAGCCATGTGGACACAGTACTTGTTATAATTCTAATAGACTGGCACTGTTTTGAACTCAGATAATAAGAATTTTCTGTAGCAAAATAATTATTATCTAATCACAATTTATTAATTTAATATTTCTGAGAAAAATAAGATTTAAATTGGCTACCTTGAAGACTATTGTGCTAATAAATATAAAAGGGCTTCAAAATTGTGAAGCATTATATTAACTTAAAGTCTTGAATGAATAAGATGAGAGTAAATTTAGATACATAATAATAAAAAACCAACCTTCATAAAGTATTAAATACAGTACTTATTCTACCTCTTTTTGTTTTTGTAGATGAAAAACCTAACGCAAAGAAAAGTTAACAATTTTGTTCAAGATCAATTAGAAATTAGTTGTACTGTGAGCCCATTGAGTCGGTCTAACTCCAAAATCTCTACTTACAGTTATCTAATAGTATATATGAGAATAACATTATTTCTCATATATAGGCAAAGAATAACATTTCTTGTATTATATTGCCATAGATGTCTCACTCTTCTGAAATAGTTATGTTGCCAAATTACATGTTCAAAGTAGCTATAAAGACAATGACTGACTTAACCCATTCAGGGAAAATCGGTGCTTTCTAGTGTTAGTCAAGGTTCATGAGTTTTGACAAGCAGCATGGTGAGCATCGACTGAGGCATTAGCTCAGTGGAATGGACAGACCAGCTCTGAGGCATTCAGCCATGCTATGTGTTTTCCATTTTACTTACCTCATTTCAGATGGGCTTGTTTCATTAAGAGACATGTGTGAGTATGTAATAAAACATGAAAATAGAGCCGAAAGCTGTAGGAGCACATAAGCCTCTATGTGCTCTGTCGATGTGCCCTGAGATACAGAAAATCCCACTAGAAGCACATTAAGGTAATATATGTTGCTTAGAAGGAATCTGCCAAACAACCATATCACTGTTAATGTGCCAGTGTACTGGAGACCAATTTAAATTTTGCTGCATGGGTAGAAAGCTGAGGGGATGCCTCATGTGGAAAAACCACCCAGGATCTCAACCCCTTGCAAATGCATGTATTGACAGTGCTTGTTCTAATACTGATTTTGCCACCCAAAATAGCGCTGGTAGATGACAACCAAAAAATGCAATACAAATGGAGACATAATGAATTTTTCATGAAAAACAAACTTCACTGCCTGAAATATTTTTAATATTTTGTGAAACTTATTGGAGAAGATGAATTTTAAATTGTAATTTCAAGTCCCTAAACAGAGGATATGCCTTGCTAGAAGAGGTAAAGAACTCCACAACCAGCAAAGTGTCAATTTACTGACTTTAAATCACAACTCAAAATTCATTCTCTTCAGTAAGTTTTCCATATATATGGTTGCATTTCTGAGATATGCATGGGTGCAGTGTGTAGATGAATATGATTAAATCCTCTAGGGAAGGTGAGAGTGAAACTCTTGTTGATCAACTTAGGGAAGTAATGGCAAAAACATTACAAAACTAAGGCTAATCTGATCAATAGTTTTTAGAAATAAACAAATATACTCATAAGTAAATAAGAAAATATACTAATATACTCAACATAAACATACTGTCTGAGATGCAGATTCCATTTGTATATTCCACTTGGCTACTATCTAAGTGGCAAGATTAACACATAGTTGAATTATGAATTGTCTTTGCCCCAGAGTAGATTTTAAAAAACTGTGATGAAAACAACAGTGCTAAGATAGTAAAATTCTGCATTTGAAGATAACATTGCTGTTGTTTTAATGTGTGAAATGGTTGAGAAGATTTTCTATGCTACAAACACATGGAACTCATGTTTCCAATTCTTTCAATCTCCCTATGCACCCTTGACCGTTCAGTCTAAGACAACTTTTTTTCCATGTACCAGCGTCTTGATCTCACTTAACACTGGACTCTGCAATTCCATGACATCTGACCCAGAACCATGGGAGTAAGGTCAGGGCTACTGCCATTTCCACTGCCAAGAAATCCCCAGTTGGGTAGTATGAGATATCAACTGGGCCCCTGCTTGCCTACCAACCTCCTCAATCCCATCTTCTATAGTGGCTGTCAATATTATAGTTCCAATATGAAAATCTAACTATGAAAACTTGACTTAACGCCCTTAAAATGCCTGCACAATAAACTATAGACTTCTTTACTGGTCATACAAAGAACTTCAAGATTGGGTCCTTGCCTAAATGTCCCATCTCATTTGTCATTTCCTGCTTTGCACTTTGAAAGCCAGAAATATTGACCCACTTACCTCTCTTTGAACACACCAATTTCTCTGCTAGCACCTTGCGTTACACATGCTCTGTGTAGAACCACCTCTTCTTCTCATGTGCCTGGCAAATTCATCAGTCTGAAACCTCCAAGTAAATGCTACCTCTTCTGAGAAAATTTCCTTGACTTCCCCAGGCAATCAGCTATGTCTCTTCTGTGAGAATCTTGCTTGAATCTGTGCATATGTCTTTCGAAAGAATCATTCTATTGCTTCATCACTCATCTCTCTCCCATCCTATTTAAGCTACATGAGGGAAGGGACAATATATTTCCATTTTCATTCTCAGTGTCATAGAGAAGATCTGGTATGGGGTAAGGCTTACTACACATAATAGAATGAATGAATGAGTGAGTGAATAAATGAATGAATGAGTTAAAGACTGAGGGAATGTGACATATATGATGCTTCTAAGTGAAAAAAGGATGGCACAGTGTGTAGAATCAACTTAGATTTTGAGGAAGGCAATTTTCCAGTGGTCTAGTGTGACAAGGCCCCTGTGCTCTGCCCAGCAGTGCAACCAACCAGAAGAACACCTTATGAGTGAATGACAGACCCATGAAAACTACAGAGTAGCCATTCTTTGTGGCAGAAGTATTAAGAGATATCCTCAATTTCATTGGTCTGTCCAGATCTATGTATAGCTGACCACCACAAATTCAACTCATATACCCCAATTTTCCAAGAAATCATTGTTTCTCAATTACTTTGTATCTTAGTTACTTTTCTCATTGCTGGGACAAAATACTTAACACTCACAAGTTGAATGAGAAAAGGTTCATTTAATTCTATTTTGTTGAGGTTTTGGTCCATAGTTCACTAAAGACTACACCCAGTAGTTCAGCAGTTCTAAGGTATTACTCATTCCATCTGTAAATATCCACTCCTGGAGTACTTATAAACCTGAAACTTTGGTAATTCTCACTGAGAATTGGAAAACATTGGTATGATTTGGAAGTCTGGAGTTTCGTTCATTTGGCTCATAGACAGCTGTTCAGAAAACTATCATATTTCCTGAGAATAGAACATCTCATGACTGGAAGTAATTTTAAGGGAATACTACTGGATGCAAGTCCACTTACTATGTTGGCTTCTATTATTTCCTAATATCATAACAACAGTATGCATTGTTTTATAAAGGACCTTTCCTGGTCCTTGTCTTGGTCCAGAAAGTTTATATTTGCCATGGATAAGCTATTGGAATCCTGTCCAGTTAGTTTCAATCTACCACTTCTAGTGCAACCCAAGGTGAGAATAAAGACATTAAAGAACTTTTATAGTTATGGGGAGTCAAGGAGTCCTAAGTCCAGCCATGGTGATGGCTATTCAGAACAAAGGCCTTAACCCAGGGCTGAACCCAGGTTTTATTCAGTCATGGAGGAGTGGCTTGAGGATGAATGACTGAGGGTGGCAGGAAGTAGGTGAGTACTGTGAGCTGGGTTAGGTAGGAGACCTGTATCTATCTCTGCAATAAGCAGAGAGAAGGATATGTACAGAGCAATCTGCACTACATAATTGAGATCATAACTAGTGTTTTAGCGTCTGGTGCTTCAGTTCTGATGTGTAATCTTTCAAGCCCCAGGAAGTCATAGCCTCTATTTTAAGGCTCGAACTCAGCCAATAGTGTGGAGCATTAGTTTTCCCTTCCTTCTCAAGCTGGCTCATATTAAAGAGAAGCAGGTAGGGATAACCAGGGAAATATACGTGCTGACTTCAAAGACCACCAGTGGCACCTCAGCTAGACCAATATGCAGTGCATAAAGCCAATTAAAGGGATAAGGAAAAGTCCTAGCCAGATTTGTATATATGGATACATGAAATAGGGTCAGGCACAGCCAAAATGGAGACAATGACTCTTTGGAGGAGAGTTGCCCAGGTGGTCCTCCACATTGTTTAATATTATTATTAAAGATTTCTGAGTCTGGGCATGGTGGCATGTGCCTCCCAGCACTTGGGAGGCTGTGAACAGGAGGATCACTGCAAGTCAGATCTGTGTAGTGAGACCCTGAGCACCCTGTAGACTCTGCCCTAAATACAGAAAGAAAAAAGAAAAAGATTTCCATACGTACACTCCAAGGCCTGGTATGTTAATGGACAGGTGTCCAATTAGCAATGAAACCAATGAAAGGCAGCTAAGAAGTAGACTCTGTAAGTTACAAGTCTATAAATTTAGTCATGCCCATTAGCCTGTACTTTGCATATTTAATATTTTTATTCATTTTTAGAATTCTCCATGAGTTCATTAAGTCATTTTCCAGGGTAAGATCTTTTCACTTTTCAATGTTTTGAAAATTGACTTAAACCTACTTCATTATGAATTTGTTCATAACATTCTAATATTCTGAGAAGGGACCAGCTTTCTGGCCCTCTGGTGATAACACTGTCCACTGTTTAACTTTAGTTAAAATAATTTTCATGCATTGTGATCCTTTTGGGCTAAATCTGCAATCTGGTCATAAAATCTAAAGACTTGAAAAAATTGAGAAGTAAAAACTATAATGTAGCAATACCACACATTTAGATTACTATGTACTATTGCACTTAATTAGATGACTTAATATGTGTATATTCATTTCAAAAGCAGTTATGTTTATGCAAAGGATGGGGTTTTTAATTAAAATTTTAAAAACAAATTGACTGGATTTTGAATGGTTCCCTAGAAATAAACAGGGAAATGTAGAAGGAAGGTTTAACTAACTTCTAATTAAAAACAAAGGGACTTTACAGGATTGCAATCAATCGATATTCTCATTCATTACAAGGTTGAACTGGAAATTTAGAGTTAATAACTTTGTTGGCTTCTTCTTTTTCCCCAATAAGATCCCTGAACAAAATAGAATTTCTGAAGATTTTTCACAAGGCTAGAATCATTGTTCACTATGCAAAAACATATTTGTCAAGATTTTGGATTCTAAAATATTTTATAATATTCTAAAAAGTTATATAATATAATTTTATGATATTTTAAAAAGGTGACTGTATATATTCTCCATAGTTATCTTTTATTTAATGTGCATGGAAAATGTCAGTACTTCAAAACATGAAATCAGGCTGTCCTTTGCCAGGACTGTGTGTTCATAAAAGGTGCCTTTCTAAACTACTTCTCATTCCATGAAATCAAATACAAAAAGTCATGGGTAAATTTTCTGCCAACTGAGTTGGACTTAGAACTATTTTATTTTTCCAAATTACGGTAGTGCCAAGACTGAAAAATCCTGTCATCCAAGACAAAGAAGGGTGAAACTGAAGACAAAATATTTGGAGCAATTTGGTTTGAGCAACATTTTCTAATGGTGATTCAGTTCCCATGAAGGTCTTGTTTAAAATGAGGCAAAGCACAGATATTTCAGTGTTTAGCGGGCCTCTCCACCTGCTTTTCCTAAGTGTTATTCAAATATTAAAATAGTTCCCGACATCAGTTCAATTATTCCTCCTCCATCTTATCCTGAGTGTTGCTGGCTCAGTTGCAAGAGTGTCATCCACTCATGTACACAAGAGAATCTGGCATATAGTAGAAGTAGCACTGCAGGTCAGGAAGAAAAATATGGCTTACTGAGCTGGGGACGTAGCGTGCGGCAGAGTGTCTGCCTGGCAAGCATGAGGTCCTGAGTGTGATTCCTGGATATATATATATATGATTTGTTTGAAAAAAATAGTGCTGGAAAATAATAAGCCATTTGATGAAAAAAAGAAAACAAAGTTGAATATATACCCCATTCCTTACTATTTTCCAAGGCAAAGAATTAAAAAGAAAACATGGGTGATTTTTACCAACGCTGAAGAGGAAAACTTCTTGTAAGAAGAGGGAAACTCCCTTGTAAAAAGGACAGATCAAATTATATTTAGTTCTTATTGATTAATAGAAAAACAAGCAGTAGAAAATACTGTACAGCATATTTGAATTAGTAAGGGATTATTAAAATAATAATAAGACTTAAAGTCCTAAAGTCTTCGATGTACAAAAATTATGTCTGATAATCCATTAAGGATAGAAATATGAAAAATGGTTCATATTTACACATACATTTCTAGAAATGGATTTTAAATATATAAAAACACACTGACATGCCTTTAAAATTACATAAATTTTAACTTAATTATATAAATATGTAAATGTGTCTGTTAGTTTACTAAAACAGTGTAACAGTTTTTGAAATCATGTCCACCATTTTTCACATGCCAAGAATTCTATGGGGCTTCAATGGCACAAATCATGTCTTGTCCACTATGGGAGCTTGGGGAAAACAAGCACTTTCAAACACTCCCTGCTAATAGGACTGCAAATGAATAGACATTAACATTTTAATGTGTAGCAAAGCATGAGCACTCCACGCTTAGAAAATGATTTCTCAACAGCAAAAGCATCATAGGGTGTGCATTGCCTACTCCAGGGACTCTCCTGCACATAGTTTATGGTGTAAAGCCACCTCTCTAGGAGCTGGGTGCCCAGATGCTTCCTGACCTAGTTTCTTTCTCATATCTGTGCAGTAGAATATCTGCAAGAGTTTTCAGTGCTGCAAAATTGCAATGGCCAAAATATGAGGAGAAAAAAACATTTCATTTCATAGAGTTTACCTCAGTCACACATGGTGTGTACAAAAAAAAAAAAAGATGCATCTATTGAAAGAATGGGATAGCAGTTCTCTATGGGTGCTGATTTGGGGTAAAAATGTTTTTTATATTCTAAAAAGTACATTTTTAGTGAAAAAAGAAATTCAGAGGAGTGCAGATATGTGCTATGATGCGTAATTTTTTTAGAACGTTGTGCATGTAGAGTGTTTTATGGATATATACAATTTAAGAAAACAATGTTTTCAGGAAAAGTTATAAAATAATTTGTTAATAGCTTCCATTAAGGTACTGAAAGTCTTAAAAAAATACAAATGCAAACAAAGAAGACTGAAAATGGAAAAAAGAAAAAGATACTGAGAGTCTAAAAAAGAGAACTTATTTAATAATGTGTACATTTTATAGTCTTTGAAAATATCATAAATGCACATAAGAGATATGTTATAACATATTTAGATGTCCCCCCAAATTGATCATAGGTGGGGCTTTTTGGAGGTGACTGGAACTAGGGTGTGTATTGTGGGGATCAAGGATGTGATGCTGGGATTGACTCACAGTGCAATGCTAGCATTAAGGCTGTAGGAGAATAAAATATGGGTGAGAAAGAAGACTGTTGTCGTTGCTTGCTGCTGACTGCTTGCTGCTTTCTACCTCTGGCCTTCTGCCTGCCTTGCTTTGCCATGGACTCTCTCTCCTCTGTGATGCTCTGCTACCATGCCACCCTGCCTCGGACTAGAGACTGAAATGTCCACGAGCTATGAGCTAAGCATTTCCTCCTTTGATGTTGTCTGTCTTGTATTTTTGTCTCAGCAATGAGAAAGATAAACAAGTCAGTAACTAGGATAAATTGTGATCAACAAATATGGTGAAAGTTTAAAGTTTTAAAAAAATATTACAATAAAAGACACATTGATATTAATCTCCCTCAAAATACTCCATCACTTATCCCATCATTCTTGTCACTCTCTGAAGCGACTCTGAAAGTCCTCTTTCTTGAATGTTTCCTTGTGCTGTCTTGGCTGCCTCAATATCCTTAATCATTTAAAAATGTTCCTTTCATGGTCTTTGATTTTGGAAAAGAGGTAGAAGTCAGATAGGGTCAGTTGTATTGAATCAGATGTAGGATTACACACTGTAATGTTTCCATGAGCTGCCTTTCCCCTGGATAGTGTTTGGCTGTGTTATTCACCATAGTTTTATGACATCTTATAAAGACTTCTGTTCATATTTTCTACATTTTTGAGTTTATAAATTTGATATATTCCTTGATTACTGTCTTTTATTCATTGCAGAGTATTCAGAGTATTTTTTCCAAGAAGATTAGTAGGTTTTACACTGTTTGTGACTTTTTTTTTTTTCAGAACTGGGGATTGAACTCAGGTCCTTGTGCTTGCCAGGGAAGCGCTTAC
>NDGM011111783.1:0-19224 GCA_002564305.1 Octomys mimax
CTCTCTCTCTCTCCATTTTGAGACTGATTCTCACAAAGTCACTTGTGTCCAGGCTGGGGTAGAATTGCTTTGTAGTCTCCTCCCTGAGCCTTCTAGAGTGCTAGCCTTACAGGTGTTCCTCCTGCGCACCTAGATTTTTGCTTTTGACCTCACTATATTTGAGAGATCTATAGCAGATCCATAGGACAAAAGAGTGGGGACCACTAAGACAACAATATGCCATGTATCAATTACTGTAAATGTATCAGTAATTGGTTGTGAAACTGTCTCTTTGATATTTGTTTNTCAATAAAATTATTTTTTTAAAAAAAGAGTGGGGGAAAAAGTATCGTAATCCAATGGGGACAAAGTGTCTGAAAGTGTACCTTAAGTCAGTATATAATTTTCTTGAATATTCTATATGTTCTTTGGCCTGTTAGTCTAATTTTCAATGTTTATATATGATAATTGACTTTATAAGGATTTCAAAGATAAATGAGATGCTTGATGCAAGAAAAATTGAAAGTGGCTGGAGGAAGGACAATGTAGGGAGGTAAAATACATTGTGTATGTCTACCTATTCCTCCTACATTGAATGCTATCATTATGTACTGCAAGCATGTTCTAAAACTGATAGAAAACTATTAAAATTAGAGTACAACAACAAAAAATATATGATGTTAGATTGAGGGGAAGTTCTACATTAAGGATAAAATTTAAGAACTCTCAATATTTAAATGTCTCGTTCAAGGATATAGCTCTGTGGCATAAGAGCCTGTCTGGCAAGTGCAAGGTCCTGAGTTTGAACCATGGACAAATAAAAAAAAGTTAAATGGTTTAGCAACACGAAACTAGAGAAAATATATTTGAAGATGTAGGTAAAGTAATATAGAAAAAATTAAGTCACCCTCCAGGATGCTTTTTAGTACAGGTACTTTATTTTTTCACAAATTCAAATAATGAAAAAAAAACTGTAATTTGAATAGATATTTCAACATATGTCTCATTATGTTTTTAGTTCAATCTTCATTTATGAGGTTGGATCAAAGAAAGCCAGAAAAGGTTGAAGTAAACGTGAATAAGGATATATTAGTAGTGGTATATTGCTGTATTCTTGACACAGTGAATAGTCTGTGGTGTTGCTTTGAGATTCAGTGATAGTTTTCAGGAAATGTGCCATGTAAGCTGATTTCTAAAGACTGAGTAGAAAGGTTGCATGTGGTAGGCAGGGAAAGTACACTCATGTCTCAGAAGAAATGGAATGCGAGTGGATACGGGATGATGAAAGAACACACGTTAAGTATGGAACGCAGCAGCACATGGAAAAAGGATTATTTCTGAGGTCAGACAGTCACAGATTTCACTTGCCAGGATAAAGCAAGGAAGGGAATAAATAGATAGATAGATAGATAGATAGATAGATAGATAGATATCCTTCCTGTGATAGCTAAGATAATCTAGTAGTTCATTGAAAGGACCAGTCAGGGTTTATATTGATTGATCAATTTTGCATGCCTATATCCAGTAATCTGAGCAACTACTTTGAAGTTTAACAGTATGTAGTATAATAGCCATTGTTAATTTCTACCATCTTGTTTTGAAATTCTATATCATTTCATTATTTTTAATGTCTTTAAAATAAAACTGTCATTGGGCTGGGGAGATGGCTCAGTAGAATAAGTGCTTCTCTGGCAAGCGCAAGGGCCTGAGTTCAATCCCCAGTTCCACCAAAAATAAATAAATAAATAAATAAAATAAAACTGTCTTAATAATTGGTTTTGAAACTGTCTCATTGCTATTTGTTTCTCAATAAAATAAATAAAAATTAATTAATTCAAAAAAGTGCTCAATCTTGAAAAAAATAGTTCTTAAAAGAAAACAATGAATTATTTCATTATGTGCTAGAAGCCCACCATCAAAGGACAGTAGAGGTATGTAGGAAAGAATAATGATTTCATTGAAAAGCTACTTATAGGGCAGCCAGATAGTTTAGCAGATTAAAGAGCCTTAGACAGATGCAGGGACCTTGTTTGATCCCCAGGGTGCTGTGCCAGCCCCACCCCTGAGGTGCATTGAGATGGCAAATGAGACTGGGCATGGTGACACGCACCTGTAATCACAGCGCTTGGGAGGCTAAAAACAGTCTCACAAAATGAGTCTGATCTGTGTAATGAGACCCTGTAGACCCTGTAATAAATACCAAAAAAAGCTATTTATGAAAAATATAGTATTGAGAAAATACAACTCCATTAAAAACATTACGGGCTAAGCCCAGGAGATTAGCACTGTGTCCCAGGTGTCAGGGCTTTGTAGCAGCCTCCTCCAGAGTTGCAAAATATTTGGGCAACAAAGATTCATGATGAGGAGAAAGGAAGAAATTAAACTGAGAGGTTCTGGTGATGTAGCTCTAGTCTGCACATTTATTAATGTACACTCTCCAACATTAGAATCGATATTCCTTATCCCACCTCTATGATTCAGTGTCAGTCATAGTCAAGGCAGGCACTTCAAATGGAAGAGACATCATTCTATTGAAATAAGTATCTTCAACACTGCAGACACTCTCTTTGTTGTGCAAATCAGATCTTTATTTATTTGTAAACACTGCAGCAATTGTGGAAGAAACCTATGCATTAGAGAAGATTTTGAACTCACAGGAGCCACAATTTTGCCTCTTATCCCATGTACTGTCTCTATGATTAACTTCAACAAGTCTCTATAAATGTTCTTATATTAGTGTCTTCAGTTGTTAAATCTTTTATAGTAACTCTCTTCTACCTACTTCAGATAGCTTGTCTATATACATTGAGACATGTTTATCTTTCTTGCAATAAACATTCCAAACATATTGTATTCTTTTGGTGTTGACTAAGCTTGACAGGCAAAGGCCTCCCTGAAGGATAGTAGGGGCATTTACTTGCACCTCTACAAAGCTGCAAGACACAAGGTTGCCTAGGGACTAATAGCCTACAATGTCCCGGCAGGATGTTTTTATCGAGGCTGAGGTGGTTTGACTGCTTTAGGCATGCCGCCAACATATCTCCCTTTTTTGTTTTGTTGTGTGATGATAGGTGCCCCATTGTAGTTTGCAAAGCTGTGCTTGGAGAACTTTTAAGAAGAGAGGGTCTCCGGGGAGATGACTCAGTAGAATAAGCAGCTGCCTGGCAAGCGCAAGGGCCTAAGTTCAAAGAGGGTGGCCAACCTTTGTTCATTAACAAAGAACTCCCAATAATATCAGTTTTTGGAGGACACCTTTAGTAATTTGGTCATTAGTTAAAAGATATTCCTTGGATCAAGAAGTGTTTTGGCCACTAAATTATTTCTGGAGCATGCCAATAGTGCAAGAAAACAAACAAGGGAAGGGAAGGGTAAGGAGGGGAGGGGAGAGGAGGGGAGCAAAGGGAAGGGAAGGGAAGGGAAAGGAAGGAGAGGGAGGGAAAAGGGGGGAAGGAAAGAGAGGAGAGGGAGGGAGGGGAGGGGAGTGAAGGGAAGAGGTAGCTGAATTTTTAAGTGTTTCATGGAATGTGGGTCAATAAAAATATACATTATTATTATAAGCAAATAATTGTAAGAAAATTCTTTACAAGTTTTAAAATTACATTCTCTTAGTGTAATGACTCTTGCCACACTGTGCCTTAATAGGCATGGAAAAGCAAATTTCACTCTAGCCCTAACTTAATCTTAGAATCTGAGTTAATGAGTCTTCCCTACTTGACCATTATGTTGACTGACTTTCCCTTGAAGTCTTACTTCTTCTGTATTAATCCCATGTCATGCCCCATCTCCTGCAACAGCAACCTATTCTAAGACAGTACTGCTTTCCAAATTAGAGGACACAAGATAGTCACTGAAAGATGCAAATTAGATTAACTTAGATATGAAGAAGAGGAAAAAAAGGATCAGAGACTTGAGCTGGGTTTTCTATGAATTACAACTTGAAGAAGGAGAGTTTCTATCGGGTCTTTTAAAGGTCTCAGAGATAGAAGATATCAGTGCAAAGTTTATTATTCAGACTTTGTCCACTTATTCTTTCATTTAATTTTTGGTGGTACCAGGGATTGAACTCAGGACCCTGTGCTTACCAAGCAGGCACTTATTCTACTGAGCTATCTCCCCAGGCCCAAGAATTTGTCTGAATTACTGCTTTGGATAGATTTAGAAAATTAACATAGGCAAACTTTCGTATTGCTCAAGAGGATTTCTTTCTTTCTTACTTTCTTTTTCTTTTTTTTCTAAACTATTCATCTTTATAAACTATTTTTAGAAAGAATTATTTCATAAGTATTCTACAGCTAAATAGTAGGTCAATAGCAGATATTCAATAAATTATTTCTGTTTTTGTCCATACTAAAAGTAATCAAGCTCTTCCTGCATGTGCGCTACAGCACATTTCTGATTAGCTTGTAATCCTAGAGGAATTCATGGAGTAGACAATGTGTGGAACTTCACATTGATTTACATAGGATTTCACATTCTCCAGGTACCAAAATGGCCTTCAAGCCACAACATTCTTGCTAAAGATAATCTCTCAATGACATTTTATACAATATTCATGGGAAGAGAAATTTAGACATTATTCTTGTATTTAAGGTGCATTGAAGCTAGTATAGAAATATATTTTTTGACATTTAAAATAACACCACAAATTAAATTATCAAATGTCATAAGAAGATATTCCAGGACACAGAAAGGAAGGAATAATTACTTGAGGGCAGTGCCAAGAAAGAAGTGGACTCAGTGGCAGGAGCAGCCTTTAAGCCTTTCACAGGGTTGGTGTGGATACTGTTAAGCTTTAGACTTTTGGAACCTTCCAGAATTAGTTTAAAATCCTGCTTGGTGCTCAGTAGATTTTAGCAATGTCACTATTCCTTTAGGTCTTCAGTGTCCTTGCACATAGATTGACTATCTATTAACTACTAGCTCGTTGATTTCATTCTAAATAAGATGGTATGTTAAATTCTTATCTTAAACAAATGAAATCTACTGATACTGCCTCAAAGTGCAATATCGTATCAGCTGCTTTATTTTATATCATCTTTTCATTGTATGTTGCAAGACCTTTGCCCCTCCAGCATTGCGGTTAGATGAGAGAAGAAAATATCAGACAAAGGCCCTTTCTCTTGAATAGCTAAACCAATGCAGAAGAGAAGAGCTAAGAAAATGACCCAAGGAAACCTCTCCACAGGAGATTCCCTACTTAGTCTATGCATCTTCTAGATGTTCAGAATAGATCTCAGACTTGAAGGTGTGAAGATTTGGCTTCCTGGAATCAAAGAGAAATTCAAAACTGTTTAGCATTCAGAAGCCAGCTCCAGCTGTTTCTCCCTGGAACAATTCCTTCACATCCTCCTTGTTTTATCTTGATGGCTTTTGTCACCTTTTGAAAATGGTATGGGTCATGTGTCCTCTGTGTTCTCCACAATGCCAGAAACGCTGTTGCAGTTTATAAAAAATTGCAACAATTTGTACTGTAGACATCTGAACTCTCTATAGAGTTGGAGAATACTTATTGAACTTAGCTTTTATGTTATTTATAGAAAGGAAAGATAGTGAAAATAGAACATAATCGCTCATTCATTCATCCATAAAAAAACAAGCCTCAAGGGAAAGAAAGATTCCCTGTATTTGCACACTATTTGCAAGATGTATCACATATTTAAATTTGATTCAATGGTCACTATATTCTCCTGTGATCACATGAACAGACAACTTCCTGTCCTATCATTAGCTGTGAAACCCGGCACATGATAAAAGTTCAATATACATTTGTAAAATGACAGTAGAGTGATGACCTAAAGTTTCAGTGCTTCAGTATCTATGTCTGCAGAAGAAAAGTATTAGGCCTAACAACTTGGTCTCCTAGAATCATGCGACTATTCAGAGAATCTACACAACACTCCCAAAACTGATTTGCTTACAATATACCCAAATCAGAACTCTTCAAAGAATTTTGAACCTTCGAAACATAGTAGAGCAAATGATTTACTGATGTAGAAATCAACCCATGGCAGATATGAGCAAATTAAAAGTTCTAAGGATTTTAACAATACTTATTCTGTATCGGTTCAACAGTCTGATGGAAGTTAAAAATGTGTGTGTAGAAATGATGTGCAGAAAGAAGTGTTCTGCAGTGTGAGCAATAAGCAACCATTAGGCACTTTCTGCCTGAAAAAGAAGATTCACAAGTCTAAAAATATTACCTGTCCATTCTAGTTGCTGAAATATGCCTGCTGTGAGATGGCCACATCAGGGCCTATTAAGCTGAAGCAATTAGGTGTCGCATTTGCATCACATAAATTCATCTGTCTTGCTTCAATCCTGTGCTGATCAGGCACACTTCCTGCTAAATTATTGTTCCACTTATCTGGTCTGTAGGGAGAGAAGGTACTACCCAGGTGGACATAAAACTCAATCTGCATTATATTTATATTTCTCAGTGTAAATTGTGCTAATTTATTAATTTATTCTGGTTTGATTCATCAGCCACTTGTGAGCCTCCTTAGTAAGAAACAGAATTCTTGAACTTGATAAACTCAGAAGCACTTTTATTGATGCATGATATAAGACAGGCAAGCCAAGGCACTCTCCTTAGATGGATTTGTATGGACCAAGGTAGTGGGCAGAGCTGCAAGACCAAGCATGTGACCCCTGCCAAATATATTTTGCTATCTTTACTTTTAAACTCCTCAACACCCACAGGGTAGTTACTATATTTTATATTTTCTCTAGCTACACTATACTTTCCTTGCTGTTATAGTGAGAAAAAATTAATTCAATGAGAAATAAAACATATATATATATATATATATATATATATATATCTCCAAAGATTTTGCAGCCAGAAATTCTTCTCTGAAGAATGAAGACTACAAAAATGGCTGGCTTTGAGGAGCACAGAAAGTTTTCAAAAGCTGGTATTTGAAATGTGCTGCATCTATTCTTTATAAAGTTTGGAGTTGTACACAAATATGTTGTATACTTTATATGGAGTGTTAAGAAATAATTGAATTTATATCCACCTAGTTCTGTTTTTTTCCTACTGTTATCCAATATAGAATTAAAATAAGGACAATGAATTCCTTTACTACAAGGCTGAGCCCCATTGTTACCATATTATTACATGCTTCTTTCTTCTCTTGCAAGTGATGCATGTCTATTATGGGGGAATTATTCTAAATTGTATCACACAAGCACCAGTCAACGACATAATTTTTTGTATATAACTCCCAAGGTTGAAAATAGCCATCAGAATTAATAATTGAGATAATTTAAAGCAAGCTTTTATGAAGACAAATCCAAATATTTTATCATTAGCAGCAAAATAATTGGAAATTAAAATAAAGCAGTTACATTCATAATGGTATTGCTTAAAATTTTAAAAGTTTTCAGCAATAATTAGGTATATACACTGACATCAACAGAACATTTTTGAGGCAATTGAGAAAGACATAAAAGTGGAGACTTCTTTTGGAGCTGGGGATCCTGTCTTACTCTCAGGATTTTGGTCAATTTTTCTGTGGCTCTTTTCAGATTTTGGGGGGTTTTCTGACTAAGTTGTTTTCTTCTCATGCTGTTATAGTTACCCAGAATACAGTCCATGCTGCCCTGCGGCTCAGTGATCTGGAGTTCAAGCACCTACTGCCAAGCATTGTGCCTTTCTGCCACCCTCATGGTCCAAGTTACTGTCTCATCCAGGACATCCTCGTGTTTTCCATGAGCTAACTCTACTTTCTGGAAGGCAGTGATCTTCACTTCAGCCAGCTCTCATGCTTTACTTATCAGAAAGTATGTTGCCTTATCGAGAGTATCCATGTTGAAAATTCCTACTCTGAGCCATGAAGTCCAACTATGTAAGACAAATTTTTGGCATGGTTAGATTTACCTCAAGGAAAAATATGCAAGGGAACCTTGGAATGACTCATTAGCTGTAATTCTTAGGAATAAGAAAATAACAACCTAGGGACAGGAAGAAAGCTCAGCGACCTAAGCATCTGCCCGGCAAGCACAAGGATTGATCCTGGGTACCACATACTAACCTGGCCCCGTGCTGAGCCAGCCACTGAAACAAGGTGTGGTGGCACATGCCTATAATCCCAGTGCTGGGGAGGCTGAGACAGGAGGATCATTATGAGTCTGATCTGTGTAGCGAGACCCTGTACCAAATATAAATAAATAAATAAATGGTAGACACTAGGAGATGTACAGATGACTTTCTCCATTAGTTTTGACTATCTCATGGCTTTGGCTTCTCTAAATCCTTTTCCTACCCTATAGTGTCTTCCTTCAGCTTTTCTTACATAATACTTTTGGGGCCCCAGATTTTTAACTATCAGAGAAGAAATCTAATAGAGTTCACCTAATCTTCAGTTTTCTTCTGCTTTTGAATAACTCTTAGAAAAGACGTATCTATGATTTAAATGAAGATGTCAATGGATATTTTCTAGTCCTGTGGATTCACTGTCCATGAAGAAGAAAGTGTGGAATGAGTGAATCACTGAGACAGTGACTGCGTACTGGATGATATGAACATGGAAACAATGGATTTGAATGACACACTGAGAGAAAGCAACTTAACAATAGTCTTAAGGATTGGTTTTGCTGTGATCATAGAAAGAAGCCTTGGAGGTTAACAGAGATATTACCAATTTTGGGATCTTAGCATTTCTGAATCAAACGTCCTAGAGAAACATAGGTGTTACCACTACAAAGCAAACCCAGGGCTATAAACTACATGTTTCAAAGGATGTGCATTATTTTACTTACTTCTGAGTAGTCACTTTTACCAAAGCTCCATTGGACAAATGCACGGCTTGATGAAGAAGGCTGTAGTTTGTATTTTAAATGTCTCCCAAGGCTCATTTGTCCAGCTTGTGCTCTGGGCAGATGATGGGAACATTAGGAGGTATGGTCTACTAGGAGAGCTTCTGGTCATTGAAAGGGCATTCTTACAGGAGCAGAGGGGTGCCAGCATCCTGTTTTTTCTCTTTGATGCCCCAACCATCTAGTGATAGTTCTGTTCTTCTACACAGGCCTGTGACGAGTTACTACACACCCCTTACCTCAACATCCTAAAAGCAATGAATGCACCAAAGCATGAACTCACACCTTCAAATTTGTAAGCTAAAATAAACATTTTAAAATTATTTGAAGTATTTGTTAGAGTAGTGGAAAGCAAACTAGTTCATAAAACTAGTATCAAAAAATGAAATCTAAGGGCCTGCCAAGACAAGCACAGGGACCAGGGTAAGATCTCTGGTCCCACATGCCACACGCTGAGCCAGCAACCAAGTCCTACCATGGTGGTGCACGCCTATAATCCCAGAACTGGAGAGGCTGAAAACAAGAGGATCACTATGAGTCAGAGCTGTGTAGTGAGACCTGGTACCAAATACATACAATTAAAAAAAGAAAGAAATGAAATATTTACATATTATAATAATATTACATTTTTGAGAATTAGCTTGCATGAAGGATTTTATAGTTTAGAGAAATGAGTTAGAAAATACAAAGTTCTTAAAAATACAAAGTAACAAACCATTTTTGAGCATTGAGAATGGAATAAAGATAAGAATACTCGTAAGTTTTAGATGATACTATGTGCTCTTTTGAAAATTGGACTAAATACTAAACTCATTACACCAGGGCAAGCTTTGCCAGGAATCTGAGGCATCTTGGCCCTTTCCTGGTGTTGTGGGAGATTAGGCATGTAAACAGCCAGCCAGGTTACATGGTGGTGGAAATTTTAAGCCACCACAGCATGCAGGCTGCTGCATGAGTTTTAGTGGAAGAATGTAGTAAAATTTCAGTGAGAATCAAACACAAAATGAAGAAGGACAGAAAGACTTGACAAACAGGCAGCTTGGCCAGAGCAAGCACACTTTTAAAGTATGTAGACAGAGGATGCAGTTGCTAAACTAATTAGCGGCATTAAAAAAAAAAAAAAAACCCACAAAATCCAATCCCTTAAGATCGTGACCATAGGAAAGACATGTTGAGTGTATCTCAATAAATGACAAGATTCCACTTTTACCCAACTCAAAGCTGTAAATGTGCACATTTGTTTCAAAGAATGTTTGGTTAGAAGCATTTGCAAAGAGATCTCACGGATGCCCTATGCTTCCCAAAAGACCTATGTTTTCACTTTTGGTGTTTAGGTGTTGAGCCATTCAGAGCCCACTGCAGTCATTGTTTGAACAGTCCTGGCTACATTTCACATCAGCAACAGACTTTGCCATCACCCAAATATACCTACTTTCAAGAAAGGAAGAATGGAACAGCTGCGGATATATGAAGGCTTCCTGAAAGAATTCACAGGACAGCTCGGAAGCCAGCAAGTATGTGGACGTGGAGTCCTGACTGCTGTCCAGGCAAGAGCTGTGTTTGAAGCTATGACGGGGAAGTGGCAGGAAATGGAAGTGTTCTCAGCACACAAGCAACCAGGCATAGACAATCCACTAGTACTCCTCTGTGTGATGTCTTATCTATTTCTGATTCTGAAGATTTTCTTCACCAGAAATATGGACATAGGTTTTGGCTATGTATACCATGTATTTTTCTCTCTGTATCAGTCATAATTATTGACCCAATATATTTTATCTGATTATGTGTGAGGAAATACACTCCAATATTCCAATGACTAGTAGCCAAATACCTCCCAGTCAGATGAACTGTATTTTGAGGAGGACATAGTCTCTTTTCATCCTCCCTTGGTGAATGTAATCTTTCAAGTGTTTATTTTTACCCAAAGACATTTTTGTTTCCCTTGAAAATGAGCTCATGATTTTAGAAGGGAGAGAGTTTATAAAATGAAAATACTGTATTGAACTTAGAAACTTTAGATGCGTGCAATTTAATAATGCCCAAGAAAGGACTTTGAGCTTCTTAAAATATGAAATGAATGATTATGTTTATGGCTCTGCTTTCAGGATGAAACTACAGAGAAGACCGTCGACACTTTCTTTTTTCTTTTTAAAAGTCTACAGAATGTATTTAATACTGGAATAACACAACGATCCTCGTGTCACTAAATCCCGCTATTGAGTATCTTTGGCATCAAGTGCTTCTACATCATCTGAAAGAACCAACTATTGCTAGAACCTTTACATCAACCTTCCTTTGTTAAGATTCTGTGTTCTGAAAACCTTGAATGCTTCCTACCATTTTCATCTCATCTAGTTTGCATTATAAAGATCACACTTGTCTTTAAAGCTTGGTGTAAGTGTCAATTCCCCTGCCCCTATGCAAAGCCTATTATAGCAGGTAAAAGCCATATGGCTGCATCCTCTCCACCACTGTGCATGCTCTCACGCATTAATGCACATGGTATATTTTAATATAAATACTGCTTTTCTCAGGTGTTCCCAAACAGCCTCCCTGCATTTTCTATTTTTTTTTCTCCACCACAGACTGAATGATAGCAAAATAGTTTATTTGAAATTATGATAATACTAATATAGTTCAGTTTCTAGTCTAGGAAAAATGGGCCATTTTAAATTAAGAGGATATATTGGTAACCCAGAACACCAGAAAATAAAATAAAGTTAGAACCAACTTAAATGAAAACTCAGTGACATCTATGGACATTTGCAATGGATCAAACACAAACATCAACACAATTTTTCTTTGGAAATTTAAAAATAAAAGGTCGAGCGCATCATTTTGAATCTTTTATTTTTATTTTTATTTTTTTATTTTTTGGCAGAACCGGGGATTGAACTCAGGCCCTTACCCTTGCCAGGGAAGTGTTTATGTACTGAGCCATCTTCTGAGCCCTCATTTTGAATATTAAGGTCAGTATCATATATGATGGTAAAAACACAAGTTCCATCGAAGACTGGCAACAGAGTGAACCTCTAATCGCTCTACTGTTATCCATATAATATCCACTGTAGCAAGGCTAAATAAAGAAATGCGAGGTGTATAAATTTGAAAGCAGAAAATATACCCTTATTTGCAAACAGTTGTGTACTTCAAAGAGTTTTAAAAACAACTTTTAGCCAGAGAGATAGCTTGGTGGCATAAGCACCTGTTTCGCAAGCACAAGGTCCTGAGTTCAATCCTCCATACCAAAAGATAAATCAATACATACCAATAAAAATAATAAAAACTCTTAGGGGCAATAATTGAGTTCAGTGTAGTCATAAGGTAGTGGAGTAGTGCACAACAGAAATTGCTGTGTCACATGCTTCTTTATCAACAGTAAAAACATGGAATGGGAATTCAAAAAGAATATCATTTGCAGTAATTCAAAGGATGTAATGTTTAAATTTTAACATTAAACTTAATGGTTAAATGTAAAATGTGTTTAGCACTTTCATGTCAATGCTATAACATAGTGTTATAAGAATTAATGAATACCTAGGGAGGTGTAGATGTGAACCATGATTATAGATTGGAAGCTAAACATAATAAATTTGTCAATCTATAAGTTGATCAACAAAATGTTCTATAGATTAAATATAATTCCTGTCAAACTTGAACAGGACTTATTGTAGACATTGACAAGCTTGTTCTAAGATGTACATAAAAAGAAAAAGTCCCAGAATTCCCAAAAGAAAAACTCCTGCAAAAGAATAAATTGCAGCAATTACTCTACTTGCTATGAGAGACTGACAGACTTCCAATAATCAAGATGGTAACGTACTGATAAAAAGATAGAGCAATGAACCATAATAGAGGATTCAAAAATAAACTTATACAATAAGCTCAACTGATTTTTGAAAAGGCACAAGAGCAAATCAATGGAGCAAAAATAGCCATGGTATTGAAGCCATTGGACATTCACAGGAGAAAGAAGAAAATAAAGCAGGATTAAGGCAAAAGGAAACTGGAAGAGCAGAGAGAAGTGAGAGGTCAAAGGTGGAGAGAGTGGAGGCAGACTCTAATTAATGGGGATGAAATATAACACGAAGTGTTAGGAAAAAAGAGGCATGTCTCTAGGTTGTAGGCCTAGGTGAGGAGCTCTTACACTTGAAGTCAAATGATGACTCACAGGAAGAAAAATTAGTGAGTTGCATCTTCTAAAAGTTTTAGGAGATAGGGGACAAGATTTAGTATCTAAAGCTAGATAAAGAGTTATTACACTTCATTGAAAATCATGACTCAGAGGAAGAAAAATGAATAAAATGGACTTTGTTAAAATTAAAACCTTTTCTTTTGTTATACTACACTTGGAAGAACATGTAAAATAAGCTACAGTCTGGCAGAACACATTTACAAATCATGTATCTTATTATAAATATTTAGAAGTACCTTAAATATATTTTTAAATGCTCAACACTCAAAATTAAATAAGTACAATATAAAAATCTGAAGGGTACAACAGATACTGTGAAAAAGGAGTGAACCTGTTCAAAGGGAAGGAATTACTGAGATGAGGAGAAGGACAGGAGAAGGAGTGGGGAAAGGAGGTTTATCTATGTATGTAAGCAGGATGATTTGGATAAATATACTGCAGCTTTCCATTGGTCTATGGAAAGAAACAGTTAATGCTTCTTTTTTGTTGTTTCCTTTTTTCATTTTTCTTTCTTTCCTCTCCTCTTAATTTCTGATAACATTGTTTTTCTTTTCCATTTTTTTCCAATTTTGCATGCATAAATCTTGTAATCTGAACAACTAATGTAAAGACTCAAATTTGTATTAATTCATTTAGTGCAATCTGATCATTTATAATTTTTCTTTTTTATTACTATTTTTCATTTTCTTTCAAACAAATAAATATAGGCAAAAATAAGCCTTTCAGGAAAATGCAAACTTAAATCACATGCTCTGTGTCCCAGGCCCTGGGATTGGCAGATTTAACTATAACATGATTAAAGTATATTTTTTTCTCTCAAACTAATGAGAAACTCTTCTAGGCAATATCGACTACAAACACACTAAATGCAAATATACATTTGAAAATATAATAACTGCTGACTGATCATACCTAAATTTTCAACAAACCTTTTTTCATGATTCTTATTTTCTTCAGGTCTGAAAAATCAGAAATCAATAGAAACCGAGCAGCTGACAAAGATTTGTCCTAATGTGCTGCAGTCATAAAATATTTCACTGAGCAGATAAGCTTGGGGAAAAAAGTTTGAAATAGTTTCAAAATTTATGAAATTATTGGTTTAAATTGATTTACATTTAACCATTTCAAATATATTGGTTATAGTTCATTTAATAATTCAATCACTTGTGTTGTTTCTCAGATGCAACAGGATAGGAATCTTCACCATCAAAGTTAAGGAGAATTACTTGTAATTACACCAATACATTGACCATTTTCATCACTATACGGAGGTTTACATTTAGAATTCAATAGCAAAGCATGGATCAGATGGCTAGCAAGCAGGTTTCCTTCAGTGGTTTAGCAACAGAAGTAGCGTGATGATTACATCCTATCTGTAATTGCTGAATCCCCTCTCTTTCTATCTCTGTCAAATACAAAACCCTAAGATGGACTATCTCCATGGTCAACATTGGCTTGAACACAACTCCTTGTGTCTGTGAGGTGGGAGAAGTCTTATCTAGTTCATAGTTTCTGAGGAGGAGGACAACCAAGCTTAGTTATCATCCATAGTAGTTCATTTTGGTACAGAAAAAGGTATGATAAGCTAAACACCATCCATTCATTCGCTTCTACCTCTGTAGATCACAAGTGCTGGTAGCTTACCTGGGTTTTCTCCTGAGGGTCTTGAAAGCCCAAATCAAGCTGTTGCAAGTTGAACTCCCTTTTGGAGTCCATTGAGAGGATTCACTAAGAAAATCATCAGATGAATTGTGCTCCTGGTAGAGAACAAAATCACAATTGTATTTCAGGATTACAGTTAGGAGTTGCTTTGTGAACTTAAATAAAGCACAGATTTATACACCACCCCCACTGAGTTCTGGCTAGAATTTGGACTAGATTCAGTTTGAATCTCATTGATAAACTGAACTTCTTTACATTGAAAGAAAATACCTAAATGGAGAATTTTTAAATAACTTATAAAACATTAATAAAATATAATGCAGCCTTCAAGAATGATGTCATAAAATTCTGTCTACAACCTAGAATATATTTAGAGCATACTATATATGGCATTTTATACATACATATATATATATATATACATATATACATACTAATAATATATACTAGTAATACATTGTCATATGTTAGTCATTAAAATAGGCATGAATATATATTAATTTTAGAGAACAATATATACAAAACTGAAGACTTAGGAATATCATAATTATCCCCAAAATAAGAATCCAGATGGGTGGAAAATATATTAATTTCCTTCAGTAAATGTATCTTATTTAATGAAGAAACTCTAATACTCTTCTCTTCCAAAGCTATCTTTTCACCATTAGATAAAGCTCACTGTCAGAAATCAATTAACTCAATTAACACCTTCCAAATGTGATAACTTTAATGTGTGTGTATGTCTGTTTGTGAAAAGACAAGCCTTTGTGTTAGATTAGCCTTTAAGCAAATTTCTATTAATACCAATTTAACATCTAACCTTGATGCTGTACCATTTACTTTTCCAATGTTTTGGATTTTGCTACAGTATGTTCTGTTTCAGTTTGACATGTATTTCTTTTCTTAACGCTTCTGAATCTTACTCAGGCCTACAGTGGATGGCCACATTCAAGATTCTTTTTATCCAGATTTGTCTCTTGGATTTTACCTTGGGTTTACTTGCTTTACAAGCAGGTGTCCTGAAGTAGCTGCAGTCACTTATTTCTGTTTACAGTTCTTCAGTATAGATGCTTTTCCAAGGATCTGCTTTCAAACCAAAGTTGTATTTTCATTATATGAAGATGATTGTCCGTTTATCTGTCTACCTGTCTGTCTGTCTGTATGTATGTATATACATATGTCTGTCTATCTATCTATCTATCTATCTATCTGTCTGTCTGTCTGTCTGTCTATCTATCTATCTAAATATTTTTTTGGCCAATCATGGATTATTACAGAAGGTAAGGCCAAGGTCATAGTTCTATGCATGGGAAATAAAAGTGAATTGAGGGAGTTAGTTAACTAGGTGCCTGGACTTGTAAAGCCAACTGAGGGAGTAAAGAAAGGGCTAGCCAACAGTCCACTACTGAAGTGAAAGCA
Organism: Octomys mimax; assembly: GCA_002564305.1. Lineage (NCBI taxonomy): Eukaryota > Metazoa > Chordata > Mammalia > Rodentia > Octodontidae > Octomys > Octomys mimax. Next base: position 16,076 of record NDGM011111783.1, read on the forward strand.
AAGGAAAGAAAAGTAGATAGCTCAGGACTAATATCTTACTTGTTTGATGTCCTCTAGAGGAGTGAAATGCTTCATATTCTCATGATGATTAACAATACAAAGCTGGGCATAGAAGCATAACAGCATAAGACAGGCAAACCACCACATCATAGGGAGCACAGTGTCTAGGAAGAGGATTCTGCAAAAATATTATCAGATAGTATATAATACCCCTGAGGTTAGGATACCAGACCTCCCATAATTTCCATGGCTAAACATAATCACCCGTGTAACATTTGCATCGCAAATCAAAACCATTCTCCTGAAAACAAAGCCTAACAGACATAAAATTTATTAGCATCTGTTGTGTATGATTATAGCTTTTAAAATGATTCATATCACATGTGTGAAATACACAAGTACATTTCACCACAGCAAAATAAGTGACATTTTGGTTGTGTATAATGAAAAAATTTTGTCTCACACAGGATGCTGCTTTTTATTGCTCCCTGTCAAGACAATGCTTGGAATATTGTTATTGGTGCAATGTAATAATGAAATGAGATTATACGCAATACAAAAGCCAGAAGGACACCCATATTAGAAGATACAAATTAATTGATTTCCCTGAAACATAAACTGTTCTTTTGTGAATTTAACTTTAAGAATGAGGGCTATTTGAATAACCATATTTTTAGGTACTTATTCACCAAATATATTTTAATTGATGCAAATAAATCCACAACTTTCTCCAAGAACCATAAATGATTCTAGTTGTTATTATTGAACTTGCATAATTTTCAAAGAGAACAACATCAATAGATGCAGCTGTGGGAACTCTGAGTAGAAACTTTCAAAGAGAAGTCTTAGATTATACCAAATATTTGAGTTTAATATAAGCTAATTTTCATTTGTCTATCCATATGTAATTCCAAAGAAGATGTGGGACTACTGGGATTTGGACTGCATCTTAGAGAACTATGACTGCAAGGCAAAATGAGTTTGTGAATTTTTTTAGTTTATTAGTACATACATGTGGCACATAAATCTTACATTCCTCTTTAGGAAATTTATAAATATTCAGAACATGCCTAAGTTGTTGTTTTAGATTCCTTTATGTTCGCTCCCCCGACTTCACCCACGTCTTGAGTCCCTGATATGACTTTTTTGTGTATAATACATAATCTGTACATTCCTTTCATGAAGTGGTACACATACACAACACATCTTAAATATATTCCTTTTCCTATGAAATCCTTGTCTGCCCCCTCTAATTCTTGATTCCCCTCCCTTTGAGATCAATCTGTCTCTCTACTTCCTATCATCAATATTTAGTTTGCTCTTTATGTTTATTCTGGATTTCTCCTTTAAGACAAACAACATAAGAGTTAAGCTTGTATGTCACTTATTACTATTACTATGGTCTGTGTGTTGATTTTCCTACAGATCACTCAAGTTCACCTTTCTTTATGGCAGAGTAGAACCCCGAGAAATGCATATACATAAAGAAGGGAATTCAAATGGTATTTTAGCATACTGTACATAAACAGTAAATAATTGATACATTAGTGGATAAATAAGTGAACAGCTTGCATAAAGGAGGGAAAGGCAAGTGCAGAATTAGACTGCACTTCATGCAGGACACATGGATTCTGCAAACATGTTGCTCGGAAGCAAATACAGACACTGTGATGTTTAGCTTCTGAAAACAGCTGTAGGAATAGAAATCACCAAGTCTTCAGGACATAAACCATGTGACTTCAGGCAAGATAGCTAATCTTTGTACATTTCTTGTAGGTATAAGAAAGAAAATATTAGAAATATTTTCTCTAGACTATTGTGATAATTGTATGAGTTAACATGTGAAGGACTTTGCCATTTGACACATAGCAAAGAACTGTGCAAACTTTATTATTAAATAGTAATTCTACAACTGCTACTTGTTCATGGATCAGTTGCTCAATTCTCCTCACTGCTTCCCATCACATTAATTATACAAGAAGACACTCAGTAGGTCATCCCTTAAATTGATATTGAACACTTGAAAGGTTTTTTTAAAATTTATTTACTAATTTATTGAAACAGCTTCTTGATACATAGTTCAGGCTCCTAGCGATCCTCTTGACTCAGCCTCCTCAGAGATGGGATTACAGGCATGCAGCACATGCCCAATTTCAGGGCAGCATGGTGTGCCCAGGTTCAGGGGTAGCACAGCATGCAGTACCAGGGATTGAACGCTGGCCCTTGCACTTGCCAGGCATGAGCTTAGACCACCACTGAGCTACTTCCCCAGTGAAATTGGACATTTGAAAGTGAGACTTCCACTGTTTCAAGAGAGGATGTTAAACCAAGTAAGAGGTGAAAACACTGAATTTTTAGAACAGTAGTGTCTAAAATTCCAGTTATTAAAACACTACAATGCATTTTGATATGGAAACTAGTATATTCACCGTGATGAGGCGCATTATCCTGCTTTAACAAGATGTAAAGGACTACTAATTTTTTTTTAACTGGTTTCATTGTGATCTCTTGAGAGAAACTTCTAAGGCTTTTTAAAGACTTTTTCATTGATTTTTCAATCTGGAATGAGAAACACACACCCAGTTAAACTTCAGAAGTCGATGTTCTATAAAAATGAAGTCATATAGCAGAACAAGGATGACAAAAATTAAAAAATGAATAAACCCAGTTTACAGTTCAACACAATACACCCAGATGTCTTTTAAACATCAACATTGCAGACTTTGTATTTTAGTTGAGCTATGAGGTGTCCTCCAAAGATTCAGCCATTGAGTAATTAGATGCATAGAGAAATGGTTGGAATATAGAGTTGAATCTCACTAGTGATTAAGTGATATGCTGATGGATATAGAACTGAATGGATTATGAGTAAGTCAAAGCCAGTTGAAGGAAGTGGGTTCTTAAAACCATGTCCTCGAAGAGTAGATGTTGTCTCAGGGCCTTTGTCTGTCACTCTCACTCTCTCTGCTTCTGCACTTCCATGAAATGAGCAGATTTCCTCCACCCCACCTCTCTTCCATGCATTTCTGCTCTTACAGAGCCCTAGAAGCAATGCAGAGAGCTTTGCTATGCACAGAGACCTCTGAAACCAACAGCCAAAACAAACCTTTCTCTCTTAAACTGTGTACATTGGATATTTTGTACCAGCA
>NDGM011111784.1:0-16317 GCA_002564305.1 Octomys mimax
ATCGGTTTTGAAACTGTCTCATTGCTATTTGTTTCTCAATAAAATTATTTTTAAAAAATAAATAAAATTACAACTCCCAAATTCAAAGACCCAATCCAAAAATAGGAGTCTGAGATGAACACACACTTCTCACATGAAGAGATACAAATGGAGAAAAATGTATGAAAAATGTTCAACCTCATTGGTCATTTGAGATAAGAAAAGTAAAACAACACTGAGATTCCATTTTACACCAGAAAGCATAGCTACCATCAATCAATCAACCAAAAACAAATGTGACTGGGGCTGTGGAGAAAAAGGAACCCTTCTCCGCTTCTGGTCAGAGTTCAGACGGGTGCAACCACTGTGGAAGTCAGCATGGAGATTCCTCGAAGAACTAGAATTAGAGGGCCCATTCACCCCAATTCTTCCTCTTCTGGATATCTTGCCAGAAGAATTAAAATCATCCTATCACAGTGATATAAATGCACCAATGCTTATAGCAACAGGATTTGTAGTAGTAGTAGTAGTAGTAGATAAATATTGCAACCCAAATGCCCATTAAACAAGGAATGGATAAAAATGATGTGGTATTTTATGCAATGAAGTACTACTCAGCCCTAAAGAATGATAAACTTGAGACTTTTTTAGGTAGATGGATGCAACTTGAGGCCATACACATAAGTTAAGTAAGTAAGACTTACATATGTAAATATCACATTTTTTCTCTGTTGTGAGAAATTGAGTAAATAATTTCTAAAATGTACAAAATACATTTTGACATGGGAAGAAATTGTTCAAAAGGAAAAAGAAACTAGGGTGGAGAAAAAGGGAAAGGAAAGGAAAGGAAAAAATGCAAATTAGCTGTACTATTAGTGTTTCTCAGTTCAATGAAGAGGAAAGTTTGTTCTTAATTATTGATTGGAGAATTTTTAAATGCCTGTGTCTTTTACTTTGTGTAACTACTTTGAAGATGGAAATACGCAATGTATTAACTTGTTATTCTCCTATTATTGTGTTATGAAGTTGTTTTACCTTTTTACAATAAAATAAAAAATTCTACTGAGTATATTAAAATACAGTGTTGAAAATTCAAACATGTATTTATAATATTTACATTTAACTCCTAAATATATATGTATATACATTACAGGCATAAATATAAATAAGCTAAGTCAATATTAATTATCTGTAGATTTTAAAGTAAAGGTACATTTTCTAAATTATTGTGCACTAACAGAGTAGAACATCTTGAAGGTTGTTTTTTGGAAGAACTATTGCCTGCTGCTGCGGTGCACACCTATAATCCTAGGATTTAGGAAGCTGAGGTAGGAGAATTTCTGTGAGCTGGAAATCCATTTAGACTACATCGAAACTTCAAAGCTACCCCGAAGGACAGCAGAACTTCATCTCAGACTACTCCCTACATAAAAGAACTATCATTGGGCCATCATTTCTGGTGTATTTGTTGCCTAACTTTAATATAATTTTGTTACCTTAGAATTCTACTACTTTTATGCTGTTATAGAAAGCAATAAAACTGGTAAATTTAAGAGTGGGTATGGTGGCACACGCCTGTAATCCCAGTGCTTGGGAGGCTGAAAACAGGAGGATCATTACGAGTCCCATCTATGCAGCGAGACCCCTTAATCTCTGTATTCCCTGTACTAAATGCAAAACTAAAATATAAATAAATAAAATATGCCAACAGTTTATGCTTTCTTATAAAACTAACCATCTTGTTTTTTAAAATACAAAATATATTGCTCATTACTTTCAAAAATTTCAATAGCAAATATTATTTGATTTATATAGATATACTAAAATAGTTTTTATTATATGTACATCATTATCTCTATATTATACAATGAAAAAATGAACAGATTTAATATTTTCCACAGATGTCAATCTAAACAATAATCACATTACTGATAATGAGCGTGTCTTTTTTTTACACAAATTTCTTCACCCTATAAAATTTTATATATTGCAAAAATACTAATAAATGTGCTTTTATTTTACTTTAAATTCATCTAAAGAAAAAATAAGTGAGAAATCATTAATTTGGGGATTGTTTAAATTAACAATGATAATAAATTTACAACATAAGTAAATGTTTCAATATTGGTGATAATAATAGATATAATTTATCTTCTGAGATGTAGTATGAGTAGAAGTTTGGCTCTGGGAGTGAAACTTATAAACTAATACTCTAAATCTATCTTTAAATTATTTCAGTTTATCAGTAAATTGATGATTCTGAACAAAATTGGGTTAATGTCACTTGAAGCCCCATACTTCTATTATTTTGAGAGGGTTCCAAGTAAGTACACAATTATTTTTTATAAAAGTTTTCCCTGGTTGTCCTTTTAGTAATAAAAGTTTTATTTATTATCTTGCTCCTGTGAAACTATGATCTAGTATTTGTAAGATTCCCATTCAGAAAGTGAGTAAGAAGGAAAATACTAGGTTTAGCCAATCACCAAAGGAACTGTCTTGGTGGCAGAGCTAGTATAAAGTAAAGAAATATTGCAGGTGACCATATATTTTAATTGCTTAGTATGAGCTACTAAGTCCCCTACACAATTGTATATTTATGAGAAAATTCCATGCATCTGATTTCTTCATAATTTGCTCAGAATTTATTGAGTTATGGTTGATGGAGACAGGTCTAGATCTGGTCCTATCTATGCAAGTGACAGTTAGCCCAGATACTCTGCATTTCAATCATGAATTCTAATAATGGCTTGGCCATTAAGAAGCAATAAATAAGATTGTAATATGAACTTAACTTCCTGCTTTTGTTTACCTTTCCATTATTTCATTTTAAATGCTTTAGTTTGGTAAGAAATATAAAGTAAACTTATAAATAATTAAATCTTTAACAAATTTCTCTATGTCAATATCGGTAATGTAGAAGCATTTAATGTCAATTTTATAACATTAATTATAAATGAAGGCACCAGATTGGCTACTGAACATTTATATTGCAATTATCTTGCATGGATGGATATATTTTAATTAGTTAAAAATTTACTGTCAGAAGTTAATTATGCTTATATGGCAAAGACTGAACCTAAAACATTATTTTCATAATACACTAGCTTAAAAAGGGTTTTACTTTCCCAGGAGAGATATACCATTAAATGACTGGGGTAAGCGAGTTCTGCCATACAATTATATCTGTGTATCTGACATCTTAAATTACTCTTAAAGACAAAGCTAGGTCTTTTGAGGTTGTTAAAAGGATTAATGTCAGATACAAATAAACCGTACAAGCACCAACTAAATTCAGTTGGATAAAGAGGATTGAAACAAAGACTTAGGCATGTTTGAGACAGGAAAGACTTATATACAATGCAGCACATATTGAGTGTATTTTCGATTGAGTCGCATTGAATTCCATCCAATTTACATTAAATGAATATCTAAGACTTCAGATAAAAGGGTTGATTCTTTTTTATAAATTCTGTTTGTTAGAGTGATGACAAATCATCAGCTTGTGCATGCATTCCATGGACAGACACACTGACACACATACTCACAGACTCACAGACTCACAGACTCACAGACACACATATTCCTCCCAGCAGGAATCATTGACTTTGAGTTACAGAAACAATTTCATCATGTATGGTGATTGATTGACGTTGGTGTTTGTTTTTAATTGCAAATTTAATTGGAATTGTACTGGAAGACTGAGGTAGACACACCGGAGACCTTGGAATTAGCTTGGTGTAGAAGGCAGAGAAGCCCTTGGGGTCTGGCACCGTCATGGGATCACCTCCCCACTTAGGCTAATGCAGATTTGGGAGAAATTGACTAAGGCAGCAGGAAAGGCGAGAATTATTTAGAAATTGTGTGAAAAATGAGACTGAGATGCCACGCTGACCTCCCGAAATCGGAGGTGTTCGAGCATGTGTGTATGTGGTTGCTGACAGATGGCATTATTACTATGTTCCTTCCAAGAGGAGATTGGTACATTTAGGGGCCGCAATGTCCCCCGAGAGAATTAAATTTATATTTTACTAAGCAAAAGTAAGACAGCAAATTTTATTATGCTTACATGAACATTAGACATGGTGAAATATAGGTGCTAATACTTCACTTGATAGGGTCGCTAGAGTAAAAATACACCTTTCCTGCCCAGTAGTGTCACAGGGGACAGGCTTTTCTACAAAATACAGGTAGCATAAAATCAGTATATATGGATGAGTTGACAAAGTGGAAGGTATTTTGTTTTTTCCACGCTACTCCTATACAACAAAAACAAGAACAACACAATTATCTGTATGCCCTCAGGCTCCAAGAGTACAATTTTTCCTGAAGGATATCATACATATAAATGGAATATAAGTTTAAGTTTTTAAAATTCACTCTTTAGGAATATTATCAGATTTAACCAAGGAATTTCTTCTTTCCATGTTCTTACACTTTATTATTTGTTATATTTTAAATGTATGGTAGAAAAATACTCTAGGTTTTCTTCTCTAAAACATTAAAGGTAAAACTGAATTATATCTGCTACGTGTATGTATCTTACTAAGGATGTTTAACTATCATTATTGGTTCATTTTATTTCTCAGTGACCTCTACCTAGTAATTTCAACATATGCAAATTGAAAATTTCTAAGGAAATAGACCTGTGTTAGTTCATTTAAATTCAGTTACGTTCTTCCCTGCATCCGATTCCTGTGTATACTTTTTCATTGCGTACTTTCTTAGTTTTGGAGCTGTCTAAACTGAAGAATATGAATGAGTGAGCAAGACAAACCAAGTTAATACACTCAACGCAGGCAAGAACAATTCTGAGAAGGTAATTTATAGTTTAAGGAACTACGTGATATTCTATTTTCTATATTTTAAACTATAAAATTAATGATCTTTATTTTCATTTCTGAATTGGTAAAAATTCATTAAAAGTCTTCCACAAATGCCAGTTTAAGATAAAGATTTTTTTTTTTTTTTTTTTTTTTGCTATTTCAGGCTGCCTTAAGGTTGGGTGTGGTGTGGCTTGTGGAACTGGGGATCGAACCGCAGTCCCCTACTACTGACTGTGTTTGCCCAAGCGGTATTTTAAACAACTGAGGTAACTAGGAAGTCCCCATAAATTGGAGGAGGATTTTTTTGTGGGAGGACGACAGGCTCAGGCTGCCTTAAGGGTGGGTCTGGTAAGGCATGTGGAGCTGGGGATCAAACCGCAGTCCCCTGCACCAGACTGGGTTTGCCCAAGCAGGCGCTTAAACAGAGTCAACTGGCAAGTCCCCTACTGAGCTAACCCACAAGCATCCTTAAGAGAGATAATAATAGATGCAAATATTTCATAGCCCAAGCAGTCAAGTCCATCTGAGTACCATGAAGAGTAGAGCCAAGGTGTTCTGTGGTAGTAGTTAAAATACTTTGCTTCTCCGTGTTTGTTTTTAGTGCTCTGCAAAAAAATTTAATTCTTGGCGTTCCTAGGAGAACCTTCCTGACGTGAAGTCAAACAAATTACATTGAAAACCAATATTTTAGCTAATCTTTCACTAAATAAACAAAACATATAGTCCAAAACTATTGAGTGGTGTTAGAAATGTCAATACTTCTTATAGCCTCAGGAGGGGAAAAAGACAAAGGCAGGCAACTTTCTCAAAACCTAACTGAAATATTTTCAACTATAGAAATGCATATATTTGTTATGTAAGAAATAAATATAATGAAATCTAGGTAAAGAACATCACTTATGACCAGTTTATTGGTAAATTCTTAAATTCACACCAAGGCTACTTATTTTTATATACAGATTGAAATGTTTAGTCTAGTTTTATGCATTTTTTTCCTAAGAGGTGTTCCTTACTTTTAAAGACAAAGGGAAGAATGTTTTATAAAACTTGTCTTGGGTCAAAATACAGTCTTTTTTATCTGTCTCATAGTCTTTTTATCTGTGTCTGCATAAGTAGCTAGTATTACTATTACTAATAATGTTATTAATGCCTATTATTAACTATTATTAATAATTATTAATGCCTAGCATGTATTTCTTTAAATTTATATGCATTTAAAATTTATATTCCATTCAAATTAGCAAGACATTATTTCTTGTTACAACAGGTATTTAAATTGTCATAAGTACTTAAATCTAAAATATTTTCAGGACATAATTTTAGGTATAATAACTCAAATTTTTGTTTGACAACATGTTCATTTCAATATTATTTTTGCCTTTATAATATGACTTCCTCTAAACATGCAAAAATCTATAGATTCTCTAGTGCCCAAAAGAACACAGCATGTCCCACGGAAAGAAAACAGAAGCCATAAAATGATTTTATTCACTTAATGACTATTTTTCAGCCTTAAAATATATCAGACAATATAATTCACTTTAATTTTGCTTTTTATTTTTTTAATGATTGATGTAGTTTATTTATCCTTAGGACAGCAGCCACCAGAAGCAGCAAAAGAGGCGACAGGGAGGATTAGGGAGAAGCGGCACTTTTACTTGAAAGGAGAGCAATGCAGGAGGTCCTTCCGGGCGCTGCGGAGGCCTACACGCAGGAGCCCTGCTGGAGGCGCAGCTCTAGGCGTCTGCGTCACTCACACTGAAAGCCAGGTACACAAAGAAGAGCAGACACAAGGCGACGATTGTACGCTAGCTGGATCCCCTGGAAATCTAAAAGCAGATTTTAAGCATAGTCCCGCCCACTTTTTAAAGCAAGTGTTTAGGTTGCCCTAGAATAGAAACTAACCGTGAAACCAGTTAAAGTATGAAAAATAAAAAAAGCCCACAATCTTTATTAAAGTCTGCTAATGCAGAATAGTATGTACAAGTGACACATGGTGCCATTTTTATTTGCAGATAGAGTACTCCAATTTCCAAGTTACACCTTTGCCACAGCCTTGGCCAAATCTTCAACTAATGAACTATTTATTTATTTATTTACTTATTGCGGTACTGGGGATTGAACTCAGGACCTTGGGCTTGCCAGGCAAGTGCTTATTCTCCTGAGCTATCTCCCTGGCCCTAATGCACGATTTAGCTGTGCTGGAGTGCTGGTGCTAGCATGCTCTGAGGCAGCATGCTTGTTCTTCATGGTCACATGCTTTGTAAGCCCACCACTGGCCACTCCTGCATTCTTAGCCAGGTGTCGCATTACAGGAAAAAGAGACTCTTTGGTGTACAGCAGGTGATGCGGCAGAGTCAGCGTCCATTCGCTGTTATCAAGAACTTTTATCTGCTAAGTGAAAAGCTCCTGCTGCAGGTTGAGCAGGAGGACAGAGCACCATACCATAGTCCAACATAGACAGCTCCATCAGGTGTTTGGCCAGGTTAAGTTGCTCAACACCGACCGCTCCAATCTGAGATACTCTGCGAAGAAAGTGCAGGGGGAGCGGGCGACCCAGACCAAAGTTTAAAACTCTCAGGATCTTCATTTCCACCTGCCCGATCTGGTGCTTAGTGTAAGTGTTGGTAGTCACGTAGGCAAAGTCCCCGATGTCTGGAGGGTACATTTCTTCATATTTGCTTGCGATGAACATGGCAGTGACTCCGACCAGCTGCAGCATCTTCTTAGGCACACAATTATTCTGCATGGACTGATCAGTAATGGACACAGTCATGTGCACGGTCTCCTGCAGCAACCTGAATTCCATCTGAACCTGTGCTAGCCAGTCAATGAGGATGGCTCTCATGTTTCCAGTGATTGCTCGACCCAGCAGGTATTTTGGTCTGACTGCCTGCTCTTCCTCAAGTTGTCTGAGATAAGCGCAGGTATCTTTCACGTATTCACTACAGAGGTTTGGGTCTCCTCCATCTTCTGCATCCACATCCTTCACAGCCAGAATGACATCAGAGAAAGCCTGACACACATCTTCTTCAGCAGGGGCACATCCAGAGGTCTCCGTGGGGCTTGGAGAGGGAGTATCACCCAAAATGGGTTCACAAGAAAGTTTTTCGTCCTTAACAGGCATGAGCTCAGGCTCTGGCACACACACAGGCTCTGTTTCCAGAGGTTTCTGTAGTTTTCTAGCAGTAGCTTTTCCAGTCGCCGGCTCCTACTTCCTTTCTCAGGTGCACCCTGGCTCGCAGCTGCTCACTGACGGCCGCTGACGCCTCCCAGAGCTGTTCCTGGCCTCAGACCCGGCGTGGAGGCCGCAGCAGTGGCCAGCAGCGCACGCTTTGCGCCTGCCATCCTGACCGTGGCCTTATTTGCAGCGTTAATTTTCGTGTTTTCGGGGATTTGGAGCGCCTTGGCTTCCTCTTCACCAGACAGCAGCAGAATACCAGAGCCCCAGAGAACCTGGGCGCGCACCCACCAGACATCAACAGCCGTTCCTCCCTAATTCAGCATTTTTGTATCTTTTTTATTTTAAAGAGAATAAAAATCAGAAACGATGCAGAATTTTAAAAAGTCAAGATGCTAGGAATTCCACAATGATTGTTACATTGCTTATTGCTTTCAATATGCAATATAAGATTACCAGATATAATTACGTTTTATTGATCAAAAAATTTTAAGCATTAGCTGTTGCCTTTCATAAACAAACAGAAATTAGTAGTACAACTATCTTACCTATCTTGTGTATTCATGCAGTTTTTGTCTTTCTTTTTCTTTCTCTTCCTTCCTTCTTTCATTTCTTTTTTTCTCTCCTTTCCCCCTTCTCAGTTGTTCTTTCTTTTTCAACAGTTTCTTTCCCTTTCACAATATCTATTGTACCTTTCTATTTATGCCTTAAGCTTCTTACCCTTTATTTTCTATATCTTTATTAAACTTATTGACATTCTAAAAACCTCAGGAAAGTAAAAGATATAGACAATTCATTGTGAGAGATGTTACTCTTTTTAAAATAATTGTGGATTTAAAATACAAAGTGAGAGTAGTATTAAATATATCTCTGGTTTATAGGCATTATTTCTTTTTACTTTTTCCGTTGATTTGAAGAGAAATGTTATCAAGAGAATACTATAGTTACACTATCTACAGAATTTTAAGTTTGACCTGCCACTTGGAAAATCCAAAAAATGTCTTCATATCATTTTAGTAAAAAATTGTGAAGCCTGAAAAATCAACTTGTTTAGATTCCAAATTTGAAAAATGTTGCAGATGATTGAAGCTTATAAATCTCTCAAAAGTTAGTATATAAAAGCAGAGAATTAATTACTGGCTCAGTAACAGAAACTGACACAGCTTGGATTTCTTTCCATCTGACAAACACAATTGCTTCTCTGTGCGTAAACTACGCGCAACTTGATGTTTGCTTGGTGATAAATTACAATCCACAGATTCATCTTTATGATTTGGAGCTTGAGTCTCAAATCAGAACCTAAACACTGTCTAGGGAACCAGCTCCTCAGCTCCAGCAATGCAGATGGATCTGCACGAGTCAGAGACTGAGAGTAGTTACATGAGTCTGTATTCGGGCAAACATTCCTAGTACTCTAATGAATGCTGAAGTCTGAGGTCTGTGTGATGCTAAATTTATACTGCCAGGCAAGTCTAAGCCCAAGAGTCTATCTTCACTGTTGCGCTATAAATAATAAATAGATTAGTTGTGACTGATGCTTATCTTGCTTTGTATCATAGGTGTTTAAATGGTTAGTAGGGGCAGCCTTTGTATCCATCATTACACGAATATGAATAGATTCTTTTTCATTTTTGGACAAGATTGTCTATAATGACATCTGTTTTCCAGCATTAGATGACTGTTTCAAAATTATCCTATTATGTTTTTATCTATGAGTGACTCAAGGTTAATGTTTTCACTGTGCTCAGTGGCTTATATGAGCATTTTATTCCATCTCTTTTCTTCAGTCCTCTCTCTCTCTCTCTCTCTCTCTCTCTCACACACACACACACTCTCTCCCCCCCCCCTCTCCCCACTCCTCCACCCCAACTCATTTGGGGATATAAAAAAACCCTCTGGAAAGAGTTTATATATATTCTAATTTTTAAATATATTCTCATTTTCTTTGAAAAATATTATTAAGATCTCTTAAAATTTTACCAACACTGACAACTTAAAAAAAGGGAAAACTTTCTGAGTACTTGAAGGTACTGGCTTTCCTCATTTATACATCCTAAGCGTGGCTTTTGGAAAATAGATACTTTTAATTCCAACTGCTGCTTGTGAAGATGCTGAATCAATAGGATAAATAACAAATACAAAATAGCATAAAAGACATTGCAGTTCTTAAGCCTCTGTAGATTTCTGTGTTGAGTTTTACCTTTAACATAGGAAAGCACACAATGTATCTGTCTTTCTCCAAAAATAATTGCTGCAGACAGATTGATATTTTAAATGATTATTTTATATTTATTTAAATGTTGGAATATTTTAAGTCCCAATCTTTATATTTGCATATATGGTAATAAACTGATTTTGTCCAAATCTTTTTAAAACATAGAAAAGTTTTTCTAGTTTCTCACAATAGAAAAGAAAAGCTATTTTATAATACCTGTATATAATCACATGAACGTGTCCAATTTATTGTATTTTCATTATAGAGAAATTTACATAAAAGAAAGCTTCCATTGTCCCTGGCTTAACCATGGTTTCCCCCACTTAGGAGGTCAGTAGGCACAGCTGAGTGATAAAGGGAGAGGAAACATTTATAGCTTCCCAGGTGAGAAGCATAGTGGGAATGGCTTCCAAGAAATGTCTCCCTGAAGAAAGAGCAAATGGATTTTATTGGGGAAAACATGCATGATTGTATGGGATAAACACCTCTTGAGCAAGATGAGTTTAAGGTTAAGCTTCATACCGCAGATGTCCAAAAGGGTAGATGAGAATGCACCCTACGTGGATAGTATCGCATTATAATAAGGTTAGAGCAAATGAAGCTTTCTTCGGCTATAAAGAATGTGAAGGACCCCGCGATTTCAGTTAGTCCCTTGTGGACTTTTGTGGAGGGTCTTATCTGACATAAAACCTTGCAGAAATTGAGTCATTTAAGTGGTCGGCAGCTTCCCCCTGTAAGTATAGATCCCTGACCCTAAGCTTTCCTGCCTGTAGCCAGCACTGGAAATTCAAACATGCATCACATAATTTTATTTTTTCATCAAATGACTAATGTAAAAACAGAAAAGAAAACTGTGATAATTTACTAATCATGATTTAATAACCTTCCGCAAACCTCAGTTCACAACTTTTAATTTGACACTGTTTTAGTAGTATTAACTTTGAAGCATAACATTAAAATGTGTACTTAATAAAATTTGCCAAATAGATTTGTCTAATTAGGAAAACAGTTTGCCTCCTGATCTTAAGCAAGATTAAAACTTAAATCACTTTCTTGAAGACACTAAAACAGATATTTTAATTAAAATACAATTATTCTAAAACATACAGCTCACTGCTTATCTGATGTAAATAAAGAGGTAGATCCAGCCTGTGGTTCTTAAAAAAAAGAAAGAAAAGAAAAGAAAAGAAGAGAAAAAAGAAACAAGTGCAGAGTTTGAGAGTTGTTCAGGAAAAGAAAGCGTTTATTCTTGGGGGATAAGAGAGGGTTCCCCTTTGAAGAGAGTAGAGCATACTTTGAACGTATCCTTAGGGAGCTTTGTTTGAAATGCTAATTTGAAAAACAGGTTTAGAGGATTAGGAGGAGTGCTAAACAACGCTGACAGCAAGAGGCTCTCTTCTGGGAAGGCTTTCTGTTTCAGTGACTGCTGTGGTGCTTAAAATGGATAAAGGTACGTTATCCTGTGGAGGAAAATTGGTGAAAAATCTACACCACACTGTTCTCAAAGTACCCTGAAATTCTCCACTGAAGAAGAAATAGTTAAGTTTTATATATTTATATTTCAGAAAATTCAAATATTTAAAATGTAAGTACGTTGATAAAACTTTCATTTTTTTTTTTAATTTTCCCAAGATTTTTTGAGATAAGGCTTAAAAACTTGGGTTGGGGATATAGCTTAGTGGATTGGCACCTGCCTGGCAAGCATGAGGTCATGTGTTTGATTCCTGGCACCAAAAATAAAATAAAATACAAAATTAAAAAAAAACTGTATTGCTTAACGTACTTCACATGTACAAGGTGATGTTTTGATTTATTTAAGCACTGTGTTTATCAACATTAAGCTAATTACTGTATCCATCATCTCATGGAGTGAGCTTTTATGTCGCAGTGAAATCACTTACCAATTCTTTTTCTATTAGCCCATCCATCATGCAATTTGTTCTCAGGAGTAATGTCATTCCTTTTTCTGTATTCCTTTTCTAAAATCAATCTACAGAAGGAATTCCATTTAAATTGATGTCTTAAATGGTCAAACTCTTAAAACAATTATAAATATTTAATTATTGATTAATTCCTATAATGACTATTAAAAACTTAATTTGAATCAAATATTAAAAAGTATGTATATGGACTCTGACCTTATGGTATGTTTTCGAGTGACAGCACAGACAACATACGTAACGTGGTATCATATAGTCTTAAGTGGATGAAAGTGGACAGAATAAATTCTACATTACAGATACATATCCTTGTCTCGTTTACTTTTCTCTGTTAGTACATAATACTCGACACCCAAAATGAAGGAAGGAAAGGTTTACTTGGCTCACAGTCTGTGGAGGTTTCAGTCCATAATCAGCTGGCTGCCAGGCAGCCTGGCACTTGACAAAGGGCAGCAGGTCATGGAGTCAGCGGGCAGCAAACAGCAAGAGCCGGCCGGAGGAGCAACGGCAGCACACAGCAAGCCTCTCCACTTGCGCTGCATCCAGGCTCTCCGCCCAGGCCCGGTGCGGCGCTCACGCGCTTACTCCCAGCAGCTCTCACTCCCACAGTCCCATCGTTGGATCATGAATTAATCAGAAATTCTAGAAGTCTTCCCCATGACTGCAAGAGCTTTGGGGGGACAACTACACACAAACCACAACAATTATTATTGGAATATGATTTCACGTCCGTTTCCATTGTCTAAGTTGACATTTTAGGTTGCATCTTTCCCGTTCATGGCAGGTGGAAAGAAAGTCTTAAGCTTTTCTCTGAATGTCAAGAATTCTCATCAATTGGAAGACATAATAAAGTAGAAGCTGAGATAATCTTGACCAAGATTATCAACTCTCATTTACGTTGGTCATTTTTCTTTCTCATTCAGTAACATCCTTTATGCTACCCAATGGAGGACTCTAAAATGGGCAGAACATTTGGAAATATTTTCTGTGAAGAGAGCAGTGACTATCTTTAAAATCATAATATATGCAGGACTTATACACGTTGCATTGTGCAACCTTTTTCCTTTTTGTCTTTTTTTATAATTGAAGCAAGAAAATATGCCAAATTAATATGCATCTTATTAAATATTTTTTCATTAAATTACTTGGCATTCAGGGAATTCAGCTACCAAAATGGATTTAGAGTAGAATAGATATCCCATTAGGGTGAGGCCTTGAAACACAAATAATTGATTAGTGATATTTCTCATGACTTGGGCCCCTAACGTGATATTGACTGAAATAGGAAAATGGATAGTCTGGATTGAGATGATTAATACGGCTATGAAAATATGAAGTGATATATATTTATTGCAGTAATACACCCAAGCCTGGAAGTCACAAAACCAATTGGACTACATTTGTAAACTTGAGATGATCATTTAACTATGTTGGAATAATCTATTGCCTTGTGTCAAGATATTGAACATGAACAAATATTCATTGCAGAGAAAATATTAGCAAATAGAGTACAGTGCTATGTTAAGAGACATATTTGTCTTTTTTAGTAGTATACAGAGAGGAAGGTAAAGAAGAGCATAGCTGAACACAGGCTTGTTGTGCACATGGGAGAAGTTCAGACTGAGAGAATGACTGAAGAAATGAATGAAGGAAAACGTTTCACACACAGGAATGCTCTACAGCTGGATTACTGTTTGGCAAGTGGAGCTGGATCATTGCCAGTGGGGATTTCTAAGCATAGCGCTGTGAGGACTGATTTAGAATTCTTCCAAGGCTGATATTCTTACAAAGATCTTGGGAATCTGAGACACAGACTTAGCCTATTATGTTCAGTGAAAAAGAGACGGGAATTTTGGATTATTTAAATGTCTCTCAGACTACTGTCACTCTTCTGTACTCATGTGTGTTATGGCTTGTGTCTAGCTGTCCCACAAAGCCTTGTGGAGTCACTGGAGTGGGTTGCTACAGTTTGTGGTTAATTTTTGATCCAATGCTGGGATTAGGGGTGTGAGTGTTTTAGCCACCCTGGGCAGATAGCCTAGAAGCAGTATAAGGAAGGGAGAGGCTTGCCTCTGCGCCCATGCCACTGCTCCCCCATTGTACTCTGGCTATTTTGCTGTTTTCCACCATGATGAACTGCTGCCCTCTGCCAGGTGCCGCTCTGCATTGGAGCCAGCTGAGCATGGACTGAAATGTCCACAAACTGTGAGCTAAATAAACCTTTCCTTCTTCAATTGTAAGCATCACAATGTGTTTCATATCTCTCTATTAATTGACTCTAAACTTTAAGTAGCACATTAGTATGTACCATAGAGTCTGGTTAATCATTTCAAAATTCCAGCTGGTAAGAGCAATGCAACTAATCTTTGTTTTATTTTAGGGAAGGATCTGCAGGGTGTTCACAGTGTCACTATTAGATCGGACTCATAGTGATCTGCCTGTTTACAGCCTCCTAAGAGGTGGCATTACAGGCGCATGCCACCATGCCCAGTGTCAATACAACTAATCTGTATTGACTTATTGAGTAGTACAGAAAAAGAAGCATCTGCTAGGACAATAATTTCACAGAGGATAGCAGTAGCTAGGATGTCCTTTACCAGGACTGACAATAAAACCAGAGATGTGATTAGAGCTGGCTGCTAATAAGCATCAGAGCCCAGTACAGTTTGTAATCATGTACCATGTTTCTCTGTTGATAATGTATTTTTATACAACCAATATGTCAGGAGCTATCACCTTACAATTTTAAAGTATGTGATGGCAACAAAAATCTAACAAAAACACATATATATATATATATATATATATATATATATATATATCTTTTTAAGGTTGAGGAAAAATTGTAGAAGCTTACACATTGGGTCTCCTTTTAATTCCATGTCTCAGTAGAAGGGTCAGAGAGGTAACATAATTCATCTACTGCTCACTGCATTTATTCTTTTATGTTAGAACTAAGGAAGTAAGCATTACTTTTCTACAACTCCTCTCAATCCTCTCTGAAAATCTGAAAGAATCTGGGCAAAATCTCCATTTAACACCTAATCTCCTGAGTCATTCCTTAGCAAAATAATGTTTTAAGTTTCCATCATTTGAAGTATTTCAAAGACAATCCTCAATGAGGATGGTGTCTGTACAGGATCTATGTCCAACTATGTGCCAGTCATGACCCTAGAAAACAAACAGGAACACTCGACAGGATGTAGAAGACTTAAATTATTCCTCTGGCCATTCCTGGACATTTCAGCAAAGTGAACGAGGAAGCAGACCCTGCTCTGTGAATCTGGCTGAGGTATTTGAGAGTAAGTCACAGATATGACTTTTATAGGTATAGGAAGTTCAATTTATATTTCTTATACAAATAATATTATTAAGGCAGCAAATGTGAAATACTCAAATTCAGTGCATTTGCTATGTTATAATGAACACATCTAATAAAAAATTTCCTGGCAGAGGGCTGGGAGATAGCTCAGCCTGATAAGCACAAGGACCTAGGTTCAATCCCTGGTGTCACATGCTGTGCCAGCCCCAGAAGCTTGGGCACACCATGCTGGCCACTGAAACTAGGTGCCGTGGTGCACACCTGTAATCCCAGCACTAGGGAAACTGAGACAGGAGGATCACTATGAGTCTGAGTTGTGGAGCGAGGCCCTGTACCAAATAAATAAATAAATAAATAAATAAATACTGCATGGACCTATATTATCATTTAAATAGCTCTTTAGTTCTTCATCCAACCCATTAACACATTGCATTTATTTGTCACATGTCTTCACTTTTATTTAATCTGAAATCATTCCTTGGATTTTTAAAGAAAATCAGTCTTGACATGGAGATCTTTGGATTGCAATTCATTTGGAAAATATTGGCATATGGAGCACTTAAAATATTCCATAGTTTGTGGGTAACACCGTGCGTGAGAATTGCACACTTCTGTGCCATACTCTCTAGGGTTCAGCATTCAGAATTCGCCCCAACAGTCAGGCAGGAAGTCCTGCATTTCAAAATCAATGAATGGAGCAGTCACTGAGCTGATTCATCGATGTGATTATCTAACCACATTCCAATCTAGTTCTGATGACTGAACCAACATTTTATATTCTTGTTTTATTTAAGTGCATCACATCGATAAAAGCAACATGATCAAGCCTTCTATTCTTTTAGATTTTTAGACAGCAT
>NDGM011111792.1:0-17212 GCA_002564305.1 Octomys mimax
GTAGATCCTTTGTCAGTGTCAGCCATGTGGATGAGTCACAGCCATTGCTTGGCCAATGTGCTGCCCGTGAAAGCCTTAGAGACTGTTTTCTCTCCATGTGACTCTTGGGAAACAAACGCCACTTTTTTAAAGACTATGCATGGATCTCATGAGTAGAAAATAAGCAGAGAAGTGAAATAAGCAAAAATAAGCAGGAAAAATATATATATATATATATACATTTTCTCTGTGATATCCATCTATGATAAGACTTAAAATGCACATTGCAGGAGTCACATTTTGTTCACAGTTTGGACTTTTCATTTTCTAATCTTTGAGCATAAGAGGAAAAAATAATAAAAACAATAAAATCAAAATATTTTTTCTGCTTTGTGGAGAGTTTTCTTCTCCCCCTCAGGGAAATGCTTTTAGATATAATTCCCTCTGTTTTTCCTGCGTATTTTTAATCCATGCTCTCATAAGATTAAATGGAACAATTAGGCTTTCTGTGTATCACAGAAGGGTATTTGAGGGTATTGTGCTTTAAACGGATTTAAATGAAGGAAAGACTTAGCTTGGGTATCTTGGAATAGCACAGGTTTTTGCCCAGACTTGCATAGTATCCTTTTAATTAAAAAGACTATAAAAATTCTATTTGGAGAACAAAACCTACATCGGCCTAAGGTGTGTCTTCCATCTCTCTCTCCTCCCTACTCCTTGGGCCAGCTATTGTATGAACTTCAATTGCCCTGCAAATAGTCCGCTGAATAACTCTGCATGCCTCACAAGCTGCACTGCTATTCAAGCCTGCAGTGCCCATGGTAGGAGGCCTCTGAGAAAAAGCATTAAGGGACAGAAAAGACAGCTTATTAGAACATAAATTTTCTTATTAGGGCTCCATTTCTGTTTACACTATTTCCTTCTGCCTGGAGTCCACTTCTGTGCTGATTTTCCACTCACGAGATCTGCACAAACAGTCTTAAAGATTTATTTATTTTTAAATTTTGATCTGGTCTTCATTGCTTAATGTACCCCTGCACATAGGGGACTCTCATTAGATGTCCATCTGGTTGAGTTCAAAAATTATCTGGGCTCCTTCTCAGGGATCAGATATATTCTCTCATGGGCTGTGCAGCCAGTAGGTAAGATGCTTGGAGTGGTGTTTTCATCTTTTGAAACTTGCAAGAAGCTTGGGGTTTTCTAGAAACAAGGTGAGAAAGGACACCAAGTTTGAAAGAACATGATAAACAAAGTGTTACAGCTAAAGACATAGTTATTGAGTGCAACAGCCTCCCTCTGCACTCTTACAAGGTGCTTGAAAGGGGCAAGTTGCTTTACCTAGGTAAGCAGCAGTCTCCTTACTAGTGTAATAGAACCTGTGTCCTTCCCGTGAGATTGGAGTTCAGATGTAAAAATATCTAACCAAGTACCTGCCACACCGAGGTGGACGGTGAGAAGTGACCATGTTATTAGTGTTCCTACTACTTCGTGTGTCTTCTGTGTTAAGTAGAGGGATAGGCAGAGAGTGGCAGGAGCTCAAACTCAAAAAGCATAGTCCTTAGGTTTATAAAGCATGAAACAGTTGAAACAGATCACTGACTTTGATCCAAATATCTATGTACTTTTGTTGTTTTCTTCTTTTTATCTTTCTTGTCCAAGTTGACTGAAAAACAATGAAGAGCATGGTTTAGATTGGCCCTTTAGAATCTCAGCGGTGTACATCAAACAGCTTGGAAAAGATAGGACTTCAGTTTCCATGCAAGACAAAGGAAAATGAATCTTTAATAGGTTTTAAAATAAGGTTGTATCCGACTTGCTTTGCTTCCAAATGAAATATTTGCCTCCCGAAAATCGTTTTGGCCGGACTATTTGGTGCATTTAACTGTGCCTTTCATTGCCAACCAAGTGGGAATTTGAGCTTCAATCCTTAGGCTATAATGTAGACACTAACTAAAGAAGAACTTTACCTTGGTATATTTTATCTACATCCAGTAAAATTCACCCTTTTGAGTGTGGTTTGACCCTGAAGGTTCGTATGCAGGAACCTGGTCTCCAGGGTCATGGAGTTAAGAGGGGGTGGGACCCTTAAGAGGTAAAGCTTAACAGGGAACCTTAAGTCTTGCTGTGGTGCTGCCGTTGGAAGGAAGCACTCCTTTGCTGGAGTTCTTGCAGGAACATGGCAAGGCTGTTTCCTCCCCTCCTCCAGCTTTAGTCCATATCTGTAATGTCTATCATGGTGCTTTCTTCCACGGGGTCTTCACCAGAGCAGAGCCAGTAGCAGTACCAGGCCAGTGAGCCTCAAGAACTAGGAGCTAAATAACCTCTCTTCTTTATAAGTCACCTAGTCTCACTTATTTCCTTATAGTAACAGATAATGGGGTGTAATATAGGTTGCATTTCTGTTGGTTTTCACAAATGTGTAGTTGAAGCTGTAGCGATAACCACCATGATCAAGATACAAAACCACTCACTCACCATCCCCAAATCTCCTACTTCTGCCCTTTTCTTTTCGGAATTAATCCCCACTCCTTAACCCATGACTGCTACCTTTCTGTCTCTGTAGTGATACATTTCAAGAGCTTCGCATAAGTGAAACTGGACAGTATTGGATTGTTGACTATAGCTTTCTTCACCCAGCACAAGTTATAGAGATTTATCTATGATATTACCTGTATCAGTAATCCAGTTCCAAGTATACACACACTCACATGCACATGCACATTCACAGGCACATGCACAAGCACACACACACACACACACACACACACACACACACCATCAAACAAAACAAGCAAAAGTAAAACCCTCTATACCCTAGTCCCACTCACAAAGCATTTTCTATGGCTCCGTGTAATTTCAGTGCATACAGGTCTCAGGGGTTTGCCTAGGGCTCCACACAGTATTTTAAGGGTTCTTTATCTCTGTGACCTCCCTCTTCATAAATTCTTCTCATGTCCAGTCTCTAGAGATTTCTTGTTTTTTTTGTTTTTTTTTTTTTTTGTGGAACTGGGGATTGAACTCAGGCCCTTGTGCTTGTCAGAGAGGCACTTATTCCACTGAGCCATCTCCCCAGCCCCTAAAGATTTCTTTTTCTCTCTAATTTTTTTAAAGAGAGTACAAATTAGAATTAGAACAGAAAAAATTACAAGTGATATAGAATTTTACTGAACAAAGTAGTGTGAATGTCACAGTATTTGTTGTAACACATAGCGTTGCCTTCCAACCAGTTATTCATATTACCAGATATACACCTGTAACATTGGAAGAATAAATGTGCAAGAAACTAAGAAGAGAAAAATTAAAATCAAAAAAATAGGAGACAAAACAAATTTCTTTCCTGATCTGTACTCAAGATTAGTGTTTTAGGTTCTGTATGCTATTCCAAACACTCTATGATTTAGTTTACTTTG
Source organism: Octomys mimax (assembly GCA_002564305.1). NCBI lineage: Eukaryota > Metazoa > Chordata > Mammalia > Rodentia > Octodontidae > Octomys > Octomys mimax. Next base: position 3,390 of record NDGM011111792.1, read on the forward strand.
AGGACAAAGCCATGAAAGATAAGAAGGATTTTCAACACACACACACAGACACACACACGGACACACAACCATAAGATCCATTTTTTCAGCTCTACTATTAAAAAAGAAGGAATATCTTTCAGATTTGTGTACTAAACGTGGCTTCCACTTTCCCTGCTGTACTATTTGTTACTAGGACACAAAAAAGCTAGCAGACAAAGGGAGAGATTTCCTTCTGTCGTCTCCATCTCAGACTCTTTCTCCTTGATCCTCTGAACATAAGACGAGGCAGTAAATTTCCCTTCAGCTTTTGTTTTTTTGCCTGATATGCATTTCTGGAACTTAGGTTGTTGTAGATTCTAGAGTAGGAAGTTAGGAAGAAAAAGAAAATGCCAGTAACTTCCTACCATATTGGTTGTACTTTCCATTTTGATTTCTCTCCCCAATTCATCTGTTACTATTTGCTTTTCTGAATCCTCTGATAGACTCTTCACAATTTTATTTGTAATCAATGGAGATGGAGAGCGATGTGTACTTACTCTAGCTTATGCAAACTGGATCTAACTAATTTACATGGTGTTTTTCTATTGACACTCATTTTTTTTTCTTCCTGTTTTTCTTATTTGCTTTTCTTGCTTTGTGTTTTTTTTTTTTTTTTACATTCTGAATATAATGTCTGATTCTTGAAACAATTTTCAGCCTGCCTTATTAAGGTATGTCTCTTCTTTTGTATAAATTGAAAGAGAAAAATTGGGGGAAAAAATCCAGATGTCATTTAAGGAAAAACAATTCATAATATTTCAAGAAATGTAATGAACCATAAATCTGAGAGAAAAATAATATACTTAAATTCTGTATCTAGTATTTTTCTATTTGTCTTTTAAGATTTTTTTTTTAATTCATGGAAACAATTTTGGATTAGCTATTCATTTTAGCCAAACAAACATATCACCATATGCTATCCAGGAAAGGTATAAAGAATTTGGCAGGGAATGATCTACTTTCAACACAGTTTGTATAAGAGATTAATAACGATTAACCTTCCCTACCGACTGAAATGTAAACAATTTGGTTTTATGGCCAGCAAATTAAACCTATGGCCTCTTGGTAGAGCCAAAGGAATTAATGTCAATCACACACACACACACACACGCGCGCGCGCGCGCACACACACACACACTTTTTGGTAGCATAATAGTTGCATAAATTTTGAGGCATGTATGTCACCAGGATCCGCCAGCTGATTCCCGATGCTGTTGGGTTCCTATGCATATCATTTAATGAACCCCACATCAAACACTTACGATACATTGGTGTTGTATGTGTGCTAAGCAGATTACAAAGATGGGTGAGACAAGCCCCTGTCTTCTAAGAAACACACATGCACAATTTATGAGGCTATTTGTCAGATTGTGCTGAGTGCTATATTTTACAAAGGCAGAAGCAGCCTCTCTGAGAGCATCCACGGGGAGGAGCCAAAAAGATTTCCTGGAAAGGAGAAGCTTATAATGAGTCCAGGGAATGTGGTAGGCCACAGAGAAGTGGGGGCTGTGGGGTATGAGCAAAGTCTTGAAGCTCTGCACTGCATGGTGTTCTTGGGGAATAAGAAACGATCCCGTGTGGCTCATGCGTTATGTGCTTTGTTTTGTTTTTATGCTCTTAAATCAAGCTGTATTAGTTCTCTTAATACTGTTGGGATTGACTGAATGATGGGAACAGACTCTTGGCTTTCAAGCAGCTGTGCTGTTTCAGGGATAGGACCTTGCTTGTTTGGTGACTGCTCTTGGAAGTCCGCCTTCCAGTAGGTTGCTCATCTTCTTTCAGAAGTTCTACTCAAACTCAGCAACCCCACCCCAGAAAACCATTCTCTCTCCCCTCTCTTCCTCCTCCTCCCTCTCTCTCTCTCCCTCTCCCTCTCCCTCTAAAGGCTATAGCTCCGCCATAATTCAATCACCTTCTAAAAACCCTGCCTCTGCACCCATGAGAATTGTAAAGGATCTTTCTTTGGGGAATATCAAGTTGTTTCTTGAGAGAATCCACCATCTTAGCCCAATGTCCACCACCCTGCCCATGACTTTAGGCTCTCTTATAACACAGAGAAAGAATTATGAGATTAATGGAAAGGTCTCAGTGAAACCAGGAAGAACTGAGTGGATATGAGGCATCTATTTTCATACCTGCATATCTTGTGTTAAAGTTTTTTGTCTTCTTTTCGATTTTAATCAAGCCATTAAGAAATAAAAATGTGATGTTTATTTTAATTGGTTCACAACATAGTTGAACTAGTTTGTTTCCCTCTATTCTGTAAAGTATTTATAGACATATTTCAAAACTGTTTGCAGAAAAATAATTATGTCTCACGCAGCCTGGATTTAGTTTTTTTAAGTTTATTATTACAAGAAACTATTGATGCATTCTGGGTTAGTGCTTAACATAGAACACTAGGATTTAGAAGGGTAAGATTCCAGGTACCTTTCAGATTTAATTTTAGCATTTTGCACAATGGCACAAGAAATCTCTTCTATGTCCGTGACTGAGATTTGGAAGAGTTTGGCAGAGGGTTATATCTGTATTTCCCTATAAAATGTTAGTTTATTTCTCTCTGTAATCAACAAAAATAATTCTCTTCTTTTTATGGGTATAAGGGATCAAAAAGCTTCTTGTTGAACCAAAAGGAAGAGGGCACCTCTCCCCACTGCCAAAAGTATAATTTTGATGCCCCTGTAATTGTTTCCCTGAAGGCATAAGTAGTGTTCAAGGGTGACCGAGTTTAATAGTGAATGGATCAACCCAGCCCCAGTCCTGTTTTTGCTGACACTAGCAGGGCTTCACTGTGCCTTGTTGTATGGTTCTCTTTGGCCATATTAAGAAACAAATGAAAGTAGAAAAGTCTAGCCATCCAAGATTAGTCATATAATAAAATATGCAACATGTTAAAAAAAGAAGTGAAGTGGATCTGTATGATCACAAACACAATGTTTTGTTGTTGTTGTTGTTGTTGTTGTTTCCAGGAAGCTAGGAAATATTTTATTGGCAACCAGGGGCACAGCCATAAGAGAGGGAAGCACACAGGTCTGCAAACTCAAACCCAATAGCTAGGAGAGCCCTGTTGGGCTAGGAGCACTGTATCCTGCAGTCCTTACAGTCTCCCACCAGTAAATACACAACACAGAGCAGCCAAGAGAGGAGGCAATGGTTCATGTGTCCCAGCCAGTGACAGAATATATACTTCCCTAGGAGTGACAAGGTAGGAGGTAAGACTCATCATTGCCTAAGAGCACTTCCTCCACTCAGAGCCAACACCAGCTGGAGGACAGAATCGCCTAGAATCTTGTAGTCGGCTGCTGTCTTCTCGTCATTCAACCTTTTGCCACTATAGATGAGCCGCTGCTGTTGTGGCGGGATTCCCTCTTTCCCCTCAACATGCTCCTTGATTCACTCCACCTTGTCTGTGGGTTCAATGTCAATTTCAATCTCTTCTCCAGTCAGTGTCTTCACTTTAATTAGCATCTTCTTCCCTGGTGGAGGTGGCGAGCAGAGAAACTGGTGTGTTGCCACACAAACACAACGTCAAGTAGAAAGTTCCACTGCGTGCAGCTGATTGCTATTATGGAATGATGCATAAAGTTTGACAACATGCAGAACAATCATAGATGATTTCCAGGACACATACCTGTGTCCCAGACACAGGAAAGCATGACAATGAGCCCAAATGCCAAGACAGGAAAGTGATTATTTCTGAGGAGACAGAGGGAGTAGGAAAAAGAAAGCATGTACCAAGGACTTTAAAAATAATAGCATTTAAAAAAAAAATTTGAGGTAAAAGGAAAGACATTGAGATTTTGATAAATATAAGGTCACTGTAACAGCATTTATATCATTCTCTATGTTTTACCATAAAGTGTGCATTGATTCGAGAAGCAGATGGCCAAGAGAGTGGGAAACCTGTGACATGGTTGAGGAGTGGCAAGTCTCCAAAGTGGCTAGGTCCCGAGTTATGTGGAGTGGTGGAGCAGGACATGAGAATGGACTAAAAATTGGGTGTCCAAGGAAGACCTGACATGCTACGGTCAGCAAGGTTTCCATAGGTGATGGCAAAGCCAACCTGCACAGCGTGGAGAGAGGGTGAGTGGAGGAGAAGCCACCAAGCCAAAGAAGAAGTCCCCTCACTCCGGGGTCCAGGAAGACCAAGAAGCCAAGAGACAGGCTTCTCCCTCCAACTTTTATGCCTCTTGCTTTCCTCTCCCACTTTCTTCCCTTTTATTCCTTCCAAGGCTTCTCCTAAAGCTTTCAGTTCCTTTATGAAGGCTGTCAAACACTCCACCCAGGAGCTAAGCTATTTTTAAAAATAAGATGCAACATGTTCTACAGGGAGGTCATCAGTAAGCGAGCCCCAAACTTCCTATCTCTTTTGTGAATCTTGACAGCCAGAAGAGAAGCATACATTATCTTTTACACAGGCTCCTCAGGAGGAATAGATGTTCTCTCCTCTGCAGCATTAATGGGGCCTCTGTAGAGAGAAGCCCCATTCTGCAACATGCAACCTCTTTTCATTGCCTTGCAGAAAATCTTCTTTGTGCTTGAGAAGGGCACCAGGACTTCCAATTTAATAATTTTGCATATCACAGTTACCTAGTGCTATCTGCAGTCTTGCTTGGACATCTTTAATGACCTCTTTTGCCTTCAGAGAAAGAAGAATAAAAGTGTCTGATCAGAACTGTCTTCCAGCTGGTGAACCAGCTGATTGAACCAGCTGATTGAACCAGTGCCGGATCCAGCCAGCCTGTGAGCACTGAATAGGAGTCAGGATAGCTGCCTTTTTAACTTGCTCCAGGGCCAAGGGCCTTAGCTTTCTTATCTGTAAAGCAGGGGGCATTATTTAGAAATCCTCTAAGCCCATTCAAATCCTAAGCTTTTGTGACTCTGTGACTCCCTGGGGTCTAAAAATGAGCTGTCATTATTTGCTCATATTTTATGACCATCTGCTGAGTGTGACACAGTGGATGCTTCAAGTACTCAGAGAAGCTTAGAGAAAGACATTCAGCCCGTGACACATTCTCCCCCAATTTACCTTGTAAGATGGAGATAGAGGGAAAATGTGAGACAAATGAACTGGCTAAAAATTGTATTTAATTTTGCACAGAAGAGCAAACATATGGGGCAGAGAGCGCTAAAATTTGAGTCCAAACATGAAATTAATCAAACAGAGATGGAACAGCAATAATCACTTCTAAGTCTGTTTCCTTTCTGAGCCAAAGGAAGTAATTTTTTTTTCTCTGAGTTTTCAGGAAACAAATGAGATAGTGGCTTTGAAACCACTTTGTGAGCAGAAGTTCTAATTGTAATTCTTACCACACTGAAGATTATTTTAACTTTTCACTCAGACTTTGAGTCCAAAGTAACTGCCAGGCACTGTGTCTGGTGCTTCCGTTTTACTTTTTAGTACTCAAATCTTTCTTCTTTTGGATAAATTCCATAGAGCAAGCTGGTGAAGACAAGCTACCCCTGCACTGTGGTGGGTTCTCCAGCTGGTACAGGTCCCAGCTCTGGATTCCTCTATGCAAATGCACTGAGTCTCAGCTTTAGAAGAATGACTTGATGTGCTCAGAGCAGAGACAGCAGCCTTATCCTGGGTCTTTGTCTCCCCCTGACTCTGCCAAGGATCCCTTAATGAGTCTCTTTTCCTCCCTGTTACTCTTTAACATTCAAGTAAGTGGGACGAGATACATTCTTAGCATCTTCTTCTTCCTTTTTTTAAATGCATTTAGTTGTTACGGTGTCTCACTACACAGCTCAAACTCAAGGTGATCCTCCTGTTTTCAGCCTCCCCAACACTGGGATCACAGATGTGCGCCACCATGCCCAGACTCTGTGGCTGGCTGAGCTCACCTTGGGGGTGGGGCTGTCCCTGCACTTGCCTGAGCTTGCTTAAGCAGGAGCTTTAGTCTGCTGAGCTATCTCGCCATCCTCCCTTAGCATTTTCTGGAGACCTAACTTTTTTATTTTTCTATCTGTTGTGAATTAAATTATGTCCCCTCTCTCAAAATTTGTATTTTGAAGTCCTTGAAGATGTGGCCTTATTTGGAAATGGGATGCTTGCAAGTATCATGAGTCATGTTTAAGTGAAGTCATTCTGGAGTAGGTTGGATTCTTTTTCCAACTTGATGGATGTCCTCATAAAAAGGGAAAATTTGGATACTGTCTTAGTTACTCTTCTCTCATTGCTGGGACAAATACCTGAGCCTCAAAATTAGGGAAGGAAAGGTTTATTTAGCTCACAGTTAGTGGAGGTTTCAGTCCACACTCGGCTGGCTCCAAGGAAGAGCGGAAGAAGGCAGAGAGCAGCAGTTCATGGTGGCAGCAAAGATCAAGACAGCAAATGGGAGGAGTAGTGATGACCATGGCTACAGAGAGCCAGTCTATCTCCCGTATGTTGCATTCAGGCTATCTGCCCCAAGCTACATGTAGCACACACCCCCATAATCCCAGCACCACTCACACCCGTAATCCCAGCAGCACTCACAACCATAATTCAGGTGGATCATGAGTTAAGCACAAACTCTAGAAGTCTGCCCCATGACCGCATGAGGCTTTAAGAGGATACCTAGACATAAACCATAACAGATGGAGAACTACATGTAGGGACCACGCTCTGTGAAGGTAAAGGCAGAGACCCATGTTCTTCAGAGAAACCAAAGGGTGCCAAGCATCACCCGTGAACTGTCAGGAGCTACAGACACAAGGAACAAATTCTCCTTTAGAGTCTCCATAAAAGTCAATCTAATCAATATTGCGACTTCAGATTTCCAGCTCCCAGAACTGCAAGATGATAAATAACTCTTGGTCTAGGTTCCTACTGCATGGTAGCTATTTTATGGGAGCCCTAGTAAACTAATTCAACACCGTAGAGGCAGACCATTGCTACTAGTGCAAACATACAAATACTCTTCAAAGGAAAGAGAAGTATGTTTTGTTTTGCATATATCTATTTGTGCAAGCTAATTCACTTGGGCAGTCAGAGCAAGGGCAGTTCTATTCTATTTTATTTTTTGTCTATTTAGCACAAGATCTACAGAGTCTCACTACACAGATCAGACTCATAGAGGTCCTCCTGTTTACAGCCTCCCAAGCACTGGTATTACAGGCATGCACCACCACGCCCAGTCCGGAGTTCTATTTTCATAACATTGGCAGTTAATTTCCTCTTTCTCCCAAGTACTGTCTGAACATCGTTATGTTTTGACTCACATCACAAGAAACTTAACACCACATAAGAAAAGTTCCTCATGCCACCACATGTAGTCAAGGATACGCACAGCACTTTTTAAAATGGGGACACACGCACATGCAAGCCGTGGTGCTTACAGAAGGCTTCCTACTGGATGTGAGGGTCAGCGTTTTGTCATCACTTAGCCTTCTCCCTCCCGATGCAACCTAAACAGGTTCCAAGAGGTTGTCTCTAAGAGCGCACTCTGTCCAGCACAGTAGCAGTGTGGAGGATTCAGCTGACTTGTTGAGTAATATACCGAAAAGAAGCTCAGGCATGTAAAAAATGATTTGATTTATCCCAAAGTTAAGTACTGGGCGTGTTTAATAGGCACAAGGTAATTCACCAAGAAACAATCTTCTACATTTTCACGATGAAGGACAAAAAAATGGATTTATACATATTTCTGATTAGTTTTTTTTTCTTTTTAATTAGTTATTCTGCTGCGAGGGACATTGGTACTAAAGACAATTATTAAGTCTGATCTGGGCAACTAAGCCCTAGCAGTTATAAGTTAATTAAATAATGGAACGCTATTATATGTAAATTAAGTAAGTGAGCTAGGGAAAAGGCTCTGGGTTGATTTTCTCCTGTTGTGAGGAGGAACAAAGGGAGGGAGCCAAGTCTGTGTTTCCTTGGGTGGTTTTTATCTTCCTGGTTGGAAGAAAGGAAGAAAAGCCCTTAAAAGCGGAAATCAGGAGGGAGAAAGATCTCTTAATTCAAAAACAACACATGAAGATAAACTAATGAAGTCTCTCCCATGACCGTTTCTGTGTCTGTTGGGGCTGCTATTACAGGAATCTTATGGGAGGCAAACGTGATCACAGAGGAGAGTTCGGTGCTAAGCTACATTATTGTGGTTTAAAAACAATAAGGGCTCTGTAATGGATGAGAATTAGGCTAAACTACTCTAAAGCTTAGTACAATCCAGTGAAGAGTGTTCCCTGAGATAATAATTTCACGATGAAATGTTCAAGACCATCCACTGAAGTCCTGGAGAAAAGCGTATTCGTCAATTTATTTGGAAAGTACCCAAGGGCCTCGGAACTATGGAAGTAACAATGAACAATGACAAGATTGGAGAAAAAATGTCTGCCCTTGAGGATTCAAAAGAAAAGATGGTCAGTTCATAGTAAGCATCTGAAGAAAGCTGAGGAGGTATTTGTAGAAATGTAGACAGAGCATAAGAAAAGCTAGCAAGGAACAGTGAGACACCCAGGGCTGACAAGAATGAGGAGCTACCTCCCCATGGGGAGGGATGAGACATACAAATCCAGGGGCGCAGCACCAGAGCAACCACGAGTACTGTATCGGAGGACACGCAACAGGATGCACAGACTTGAGAGAAAAGTAGCCATTCTTGATTTGTTGCTGAGAAAATAAGTGCCCCAGTGTCTCTTTCTCCTCTGGCCCTCAGGTGCTGTGCTGGTGCCATCCTTAGGCCAAACTCAACCAGCAGAGAGAGGGCAGGTCGCCCAGCAGCTGTAACCTTGTGATCAGGAGTACATCAGCTCTGAGGTCCCAGAAAGGATCAGAAAAAGAGAGAAAATAAACCCTTGCAGGGTAAAAGGGAAAAAGCAGAAAGAGGCGTGGGAGGGCCAGGGATACAGCAGAGGTGAAGCCAGGCTTCCTGAGGAAATGCCATTGGAGGAGAGTCCAAAAGTAGGAGCAGATGTGCACCAGGCAGCAGGCTGCTGAGGAGCATCAGTGAAGAGACACCTAGGCAAGCACACTCGGGGAGGCCAGAGACCAGAAAGGAGGGGAGTAGGCTGCCGCAGAAGGAGAGGCTGCCGGGTGATCCCATGGGGATGGCAGCCACTCCCAGTGACAATGAACACGGCCATCTGTGACTCATGAATTAACCTTCCCATAGTGAGGTTGCACAGCGGAGTTTCTGTTTCTGTTGATAAGGCTATGCTGTCCAAAAGGTTTGCAACCTCCGCCGTAGACAGTGAAGATTTCAGGCAGTTAAGTTGTACATGATGGCAGAACGTGGAGGGACACCGGAGCTGTCCTGGTCCAACGCCCAGGTTTAGAGATTAACACTATTCCAAGCCCACTCAGGAGCATCAACCCAATTCAGTCTCCTGTAGATCCTGCTCAAGGCCTCCTCCGCTCTCACATGTCCCTGCCACCTCCCTGCTTTCCGAGGTCCTGAAGGTCAGCCATTGTAAGGAGGAATAAGGAGGAATTTTATTTCAGCTTACACACAAAGTGGACATTCTCTGCACGTGCACTCTTGGCTGCATTTGGAGAGCACGGTCTCACTGCCTGTGCCTTGGCACCTCGCCCACACAGATCTGCGTGGAAACTTGGGCAAAAGAATCAAAGTGTAGGGATTACAGACACATGCACAGGCATCCCAACCATCACTTTCTGGCAGGTACTTATGGCTTGATTGAAAACAGAGGCAAAGTTAAAATTAATCCATGAATGGGCTTGGAAATAAAAACTGTAAATGAGATGATGATTAAAGGTTTTGCTAATTTTTCTTCCCAGCTGTGAACTTGAATGTAAGTTGTGTTAGCTATATTTAGCTAAAATGTTAAATTTTAGAAGCAGTAGCATGTGTGCTTTTGAATTTCACATATAACTGGCTTCAAATTAATGCAAAGGCGTTAAAATATCATCTTAAGTGTAAAACAGCTAAGAAAAATCATTAAATCATTCATTAAACAATAAACTTATTACATAATAAGTTCAGCTATTTTAATGCCAACCAAGTGTTGGGCAAAATAAAAATAATACTGTTCTGATTAAATATGTTAAAGATGCTTTAAGAGTTATTTTAACAGGTAGAGATTATAGTATTCTGTTATTTAATCTGCTTAATAATTCCCCTTATTTTTCTCTAATGATAAAAGGAATATTTACAGCTTATAAAAGCATATTCTTCCATCACTCAATATATTGATAGCCTTTCTCAGGACAATAACCTTTTTTTTTTTTTTTTGGCAGAATGGTAGACTGAAGTCAGGCCCTTGCACTTGCTGGGCAAACACTTATTAGGACAATAATATTGATCTTTCATTTTCTTAACAAATACATAATCACCATATCTGAAGTACATAAATATGGCTTTTAAAATAGACACATATTATCAAAATATAGGAAAAACTTGTGTAACCCTACTATAAATTTTGTTATGATTGATCCAGTCAAGAAAATGAAAGCCATGTAATTATTTCAACAGAGATCATTTAACATGAAACATTTGTTTAAACAAATGAAAGAAAGAGAAAGATAAAAGGAAGGAAGGAAGGGAGAGAGGGAGGGAGAGGAGGAGGGAAGGAGGGAAGGAGGGAGGGAGGGAGGAAGGAAGGAAGGAAGAAAGGAAGGAAGGAAGGAAGGAAGGAAGGAAGGGCTGGGGAGATAGCTTCGTGGTCTAAGTGCATGTCTAGCAAGAGCAAGGACCAGGGTTTGATTCCTGGTAGCACATGCCAACTGGCCCTGGAACCCAGGCATGCCTTTGCCAGCCACTGAAACAGGGGGTGCGTGCCTGTGATCCCAGCACTGGGGAGGCTGAGACAGGAGGATCACTATGAATCTTAGCTGCGTAGTGATCCTGTACAAAATATAGGTGCAACAGGGGCACACTGGTGCAACACAAAAGTCATAATGAAAGGAACCAGCTACCATCCTGGTGCTGGCAAAACCAGCAGAAGAAACTGTGATGAGAATTAGCTTAGTGAAGGCAACCACAGAGCCGGAGGCTTAGAGCAGGGCTCATGCCTGCCATGGAGGATTCTGGGGTTTGGAGGAAGCTCCTGATAACTGGGGTCCTGAGCTCTAGGGAGTGTCTCCAACTCCCTGGTGATGAAGTCTCCAAGAGGTACGATGAGACTGATTCTGGAAGAATGCGAGAAGCACATTGCAAAACAGAACCAAGGGTGCTCTCCACCGGAAACAAGCACTACTGCCAGGGTGAGGGCCTCCCACTGGGATAACGCCAATGGACCAGCAAGCAGACCAGGAGGAGTTCCCAGAGTAGAGTCTATTTTGTTGAGGCCCCGCCCTACCATCCCAAGGTGGAGTGCAGAGGGGCAGATGGGAAGCTGAAAGAATCTCACAGCAGGCTGTACTAGTGTGGGTGCTAAGTCCCAGGGTTCCAAGCAATTCCCCCGGGTCTGAAGTCAGGTCTGGCTCAGCTTCCTGGGTCTGTTATTTGAAGTCCTAAATGACAACTGGCATTGATAGCTAAGAGACTGAAAGTGAATATCTTTGGTTAATATCAAAGCCTCTAAGAATGAACCTATGTGTGAGCGTTTGGAGCAACCCTGCCTTCTTTTCCTTCCATCCCTGCGTTTCTCAAGCTTGCCTGTTTTCTCCACTAGCCCCTGTTTCCTATTCTCCTAGGAGCAGTATGTTAAGATCAGACATAGCCATTCCACGTTATTCTGTAGGGCTTTGCAAACCAAAGTGTTTGAAAATTCTTACAGACGCTGATAAATACCATCACAGCCAACTCCTGCATCCGCACACGCCAACAGCGCGGTGGCCTCTCCACAATGACATTGCTTAGGGGTCTTCAGAGAAGGAACAATTTAATCCACCGGCTGAGGTACTGCACTGTTAAAGCTTGCCATGTGTACTTTCACTTTAGTTCCAAAAGGACCCTTGTCTCACATTAAGAATTCAGACTCTAATGTCATATTAAGTGAAGTTAAACATCTGTCTGTTTGCTGGGAGAATAATTTCACTGAGTATAATGTGCCTTTACAATTGAGTCAGGATATTTGCGCAGCACTAATGTACTCTGCAAAGAGACCCACGGGGTCCTGTCTCCACCATCAGAAACATATGCTCTGTTTACACACCTCAGGTAGGTGAACTTCAGGCAGATTTTACGAGACTTTTTCGTTCACTACTCTACAGCAGCCTGGGCTGCTTCTAACCTTTCACCACTGCACACATAAATGTGGTTCAGAAAGTCTAGACAAAATCTTTACTGCCTCTCCCCAACCCCCACACGCACATGCATTCCCAAATTAAGATTTTGCATTGCAGAAAAGTAGCCCAAAGACTCTGTGGAACAGAGTGAATGCTACCCATGGAAACACTGAGATAACTGTCGTCTAAAGGCCAGACAGAAAGATTTGCCATTTCTTTTTTAGACAATAGGAGCATTAATCACTGTTTCTACTTTACCATTTTTATCTCTTGGCTTTATCACTTTTACCTGTGAATTAAGATTGTTACCTTGCTCTCACTGAAAGAAAAGTGTTCAAAAACAAAAGCAAACAAAGATGAGAAAGATCTCTCAGGGTGAGCAGGGGCACTCACTTAGCCTGTGATCAGGAAACCTCAAAAGTATTCAGACCTCATTCATTCATCACACAAACGCTCTCTCACTAGAAGTGACAAGGAATAAGAAGACACAGAGGGCAAGTTCCACCATTACTAGGCAGATTTTTATAATAAGCCGCACAAGAGAGACACTGCATACAACATTAGGAGAGGCTGCCACATAACGAGGCAAAAAGAAAATCTGCCAGCCTCAGAGAAGGAGCAGGATTTTAACGAGCAAGTCCGTCAAGTGATGTTCAGGATGTCAGAGAAAGCCTGCAACACACAGGACACAGCAGGGCTCCCACTCATCCGAGGCTAAGGTGCATGAAGAGTAGGAAGAGAGAAGTCTAGGGTCCGATTATGGCCAGATGGTGGGGGTTCTGGAAAACCATCCTGAACAGGGAGCCCAGTGGCCACGAGGAGCTACTGAGAATTCTTCATCCCCAGGGACCGGAGTCTAATCAGTAAGTCAGAGTCATTAGAGCCAACGTTGGGGAAAGGAAAGACAAAGGCAAACAGGAACACTGAAACAACTCCCAGGATTTGGAGGCTGATTTATTTGCACTGACCGGCACCGATCCAGATCATTACCAGAATATCAGGTCCTGATTCCAGTGGTCTAAGGCTTATGTTGGAGAAGCAAGCAGGAAGTACAGAGGAAGAATGGCTCATCAGTTGGGCAGTGGCTTATGCAGTGTGTTTAATAGTGACCGGTTGTGTCTAAGAGTCAAGAGTCACTGGAACTGAAACAGCAACTGTTATCTAGGCAGCTAAGAAACTGAAGTATACTGACTGCAAGAGTGGAGGGGAAGGATTTTCTGCTACAGAAGTGGGGAGAATGTACAGGTTTGAAGACCCAAGTTGTTGATGATTATTTCAGATCAGAAGCAGAAAGGGAAAGGTAGAAATTCCTTGCCATCTATTTAGGAAATTTCGCATGTTGTACTAGTCCATCTGGGCTAAATTTCTGACCAAGCACAAGTTTTAAGAATGCTGAGGGTGTTTGTCTGTCTGGTCATAAGTGTCTATTAGTGGTTCAGATAATGTGATGGTGAGGGACCAAGAGTAGGTGTGGGCACAGGAGAGGCAGCCAAGGGGTGGGAAGGGCCACTCAGTCCACACAGCAAGGGCCCCAGTGCAAGAGTACTTAAATGCCAGGGAAGTTCAGCATGGTGGAGCACTCTTGTAATCCCAGCCACAAGGGAGGGTGAGATGAAAGGATCATCTCTGCACTCCACCTTGGGATGGTAGGGCGGGGCCTCAACAAAATAGACTCTACTCTGGGAAC
>NDGM011111795.1:0-19181 GCA_002564305.1 Octomys mimax
AGCTGGCCACACACACACACACACACACACACACACACACACACACATAAATAAATAAATAAAGAATTTTTAAAAAATATTTAAAAAAAAAAAGAGACAAAGAGCTATTAAGGTATGCAATAGGACCTAAAAATAAAAAATCCCAGCCCTTCAGAGGATGTGGAAAATCCAATCTTTCTTCCGGACTTGATGCTCTGACATAACAAACTTGTCTGACTATAGACCAGGCCCACAGACAAGAGGCTATTGTGTTAGTGATCAGTGAAACTCATCTCTTTTCCATTTCCACCATGTGCACCAGGCACCCAGGTTCTGGGTTCCTAGGATTCGCAGGGGAATATCTTGCTGGAGCTGTCTCATAGGTAGTGCACTCTTAGGTTAAATCCAAGGTTCTGAGTGCATTATAGATCCCAAAGCCCAGCTTGCCTCTCTTTAGCTGTGTGACCATGGGTCCATTCTGTATACCCTGAGTCTCACTTTTTCCACCTCACAAACAAGGATAATATAAATATATGCTTTTCAGAGTCTTTTGTGATAATTTAGTTATGAAGCCAAGGTAAATGGAAGCAAATAGAGACCATACCCGTAAGTGAAATAAATCAGGCCCACCTGTTAAACATCATATTGTCACCCTAGTGTAAGAACCTGAAAGAGTAAATAAAATTGGAGCGGCACAATAGATACCATGAAAGGGAAAGAAACTGCTCAAAGGGAAGGAATAACTGGGGTGAAGGAAAGGAGAAAAGAAAGAAGAAAGGGTAAAAGAAATATATGCGTAACACACACAGGATAGTTTGGGTAATTGTACTCCTGATTTCTATTGGTCTATTGAAAGGAACAGCTAATACCTAAATTTTTGCTTCTTTTTAATTTTTTGACAAGCTTTGCATGCTTATATCTGGTAATCTGAACAACTAATTTGAAGACAACAATATGCAATATAACAACCATTGTTGAATTCCTAACCCTTTTTTGTTCTCTTTAAAAAATAAAAAAGTAAACAAATGTTAGCCACTATACTAATACCATAGTAATAAAAGTAGTTGTTATTACTATTCGCGTGTATACCATGATTTCACTGAAGTGCGATCTACATGCACCATCACACACAGATCATAAGCAGACAGCTCGAGGTCACCCATCCAAGCACCATCCAACAACACATAGAGCATTTCCACAGCTTGGAAGTTCACTTGTGCCCTGCTGTGGTTTGGGTCTAAAACGCCTCCCCAGTCACAAGTGTGTGGAAGGTGGTGGGCTCATGGGGAGGGTGGCTGTCCTTCTCGCTATGATAGCCCATTCATGAGTTCAGTAGCTGAGTGTGTCGGAAGCCTGGGCCCAGCTAGGGGTGTGTCAGCAGGGCAGGATCCGGAAAGGCGTATTCTAGTCCTGAGTGTTTCTCTCTCCTTTCTCCCCTGGCTTCTTGGCTGTTACAACCTCTCCTCTCCTGATATTCTTTTCCACCACCCAGGCCATTTCTGCTCTGGAGCTAGCTGACCAGGGGTACAAACCTTGTGTCAAGGATAAACCTCTCCTCTTTTAAGTTATGACAACCCAGCCACAGGAAAGTGACGAATCCATGCCCATTTCTGGCAATGTCCCGCAGCCATTTTTCTGGGGTCTTAGATTTACCTGTTCTTGAAAAACAAAATAGAACCACAAATTATTTATGTATAATACATACATTTCTTCTTTCTCTAAACATAATTTTTTTTAAGACTCATTGAATTTCATATCCATGCTGTGGGTGTCCGTAGGGTCCTCTTTACCGTTGAGTAGTTTCCTGCTGTTGGGTTCTTTGCTGGGGCAAGGCTGCTCCATCCAATGGGCTCTGAGTGGCGGCACTAATTTCCACCCACCTGCCAGGGACGCTGCTCCAGTTGCTAATACTGTCATCTACTTTTGATGTGCTCCTTATTTTCTATTTGCACCTCTGGATGACTTAATAGATGCTGTTCTCACTCATTCATCCTGAGACTATTATGGCTGTCTTAGTCAGGGTTTCACTAGAGGAGCAGATACAACACAAGATCTACAAATATTCAAGAATTTACAAGATTGGCTGAGGACGGTCAGCCACAGCGTCGGATGAGGAAGTGTGCAGACGGCGTCTGCACACCTGAGACGGAAGGATTCAGTCCAAGTCTGAAGTTCACTGCAGCGATTCTATGCAAGCCTGGCCATTGGTTCTGCATTGGAAGGCTGAAGGATCCAAGCCAGAGGCCAAAGAGTCTGTGCTGCAAGCCAGGTAATGAAGTTCCTCTGGGGAAGTGGAATGCCAACTCCTTCCTCAACCCCTTTGTGTGCCCTCTTTGTGCTGAGTCACTCTGGGGCAGGCCCCCAAACCCCGCAGGGTGTGGAACCACCCAGGCCATCCAGCCAAGTTGACACAACGAATGGGCCACTACCAAGGCCTGATGATCCACCATCCCTGTAGGTTGTTCACCAGAAGCATCACTCACCTAAGGGCCTTTGTAACTGGAGGAATTAAAGCCATTTTGGAGTTTGTGGTTTGAATCCAACGTGCTAAACTGTGGATTTGTTCATGGTAAAGAGTGCCACCTCACCAAAGCCAACCTGACTGGTGGAATCCACACGTAGCTCCCCATCAGTCCTTCCAAGAGCAGGCAGAAAATTTACTCCACAGAAGAGGCTGATGCTCACATCACCAAACCCACCTAGAATTATTAGCGACTCCTTCTTGATTTTCTGTGCCTCAAATACATTCCCTCAATATGTCTCCGAGCCATATCCCTGTTTTCATTTGCAAAACCCAGTAACTCTGGGGCATTATCGTCAGTATCAGTTTGATTCTACTTCCCAGCCCCACCGTTGTGCTTCTTTAGAGGCTTTGACCAAGCGGACGGAACTGAAGTGACAGGACACGTTCCAGCGACCCAAGATGGGAGGCGTGTTACTGCAGCAAGGGAGGCACAGCCATTCTGCCTGTGGGCTGGTGCACTGGTAGAGCTCACTTGAAGGGCTGGTCACACCCCTCCACCTCGCAGGAAGGGCCTTCTGAGGAGGAATGTGCAGAAGGATGGTGGAGAGAGTGGTGTTGGTTTCTGTTTTCTTTTCATATTTATGTGATCATTGACATATTGGGCCTATGCTATCTATCTATCTATCTATCTATCTATCTATCTATCTATTTATTTATTTGGTACATGGTCTTGCTACGCAGCTCAGGCTCATAGTGATCTTTGTGTTTTCAGCCTCCCCATCGCTGAGATTACAGGCATGCACCACCACACATGGACTCGGTCGATGGCTCAGCACACTGGGGAGTGGGTGGTGGTGGTAGGGCTGGCGAGGCCTGTGGTGCCAGGGATTGAATCCCGGTCCCTGAGCTTGCCAGGCAGGAGCTTAGACCGTTGAGCTATCTCCTCAGCCCCCAGACCTATACAACTTAAAGTACATAATTTGATGAGTTGTGCTATAGACACACGGGGGTGGAAACAGCACCACCATCACGTTCCTGAACAGAGGCCATCATCCTCAAATCTTCTTGGTCCTTCTGTAATGCCCTTCCGTAGCAGCCTACGCTGTAGTCTCACTGCTATACTTCCTTGTCGATATAACGTTTTACTTTCCCCACTTTGGTATAAAGAGATTCGTATAGCATACTCTGTTATTAGTTTGGGCTTCTTCAACTCATGAAAATTGTTTTAAATTCTACTCATAGTGGGCTGAGGAAAGAGCTCAGCGGTCTAAGCACCTACCTGGCAGGCACAAGGACCCGGGTTCAATTCCTGATACCGCATGGCCTGCCCTTCCCAAATCTGCGGATTTGTTGAGCCAGCCATGGAAACCGGGCATGGTGGCACATGCTTGCGATTCCAGCTCTGGGGAACCTGAGACGGGAGCATCACTATGAGTCTGAGCTGCGTAGCAAGACCTTGTACCAAATAAGTACATAAGTAAATAATTAAGAAAATGAATTCTACCCATACTGTATCACCGCCTTGAGCTTTTCTGATTGACCAATGTTAGCGGGCTCCAGGGCTACACTACAGCTTGTCACCACCTTCTCCTGCAGGGGCACAAGGTTTTTATTTCTCATTAGGTCTCCTGGAAGTGAAGCTGCTGCGACGATTCAGGGACAAATCTTTCCACGGCATTTCTCTTTATTTATCTTGGGGAAACACCTAAGGATTTGTATAAGACTGGCCTGGTCATATGATAACTCTCCCTTTAACTTTAAAATTGCCAAACTGGTTAGTCTTGCATCACATGCAGGTTGGCTTTCTCCTATAGCAATCAGAGTCTGCCTTCCTTGCGTGGGGTTCGTACATGCGCAGAACACACTTCGCTTCTGGTTTTCATCGCCTTTCCCTTCCTGCCCTCCCCTCCTCCTGTGTCTCTTGATCTCCTTCCCATTTCAGAAAGATCTATCTCCCTGCCTCCCATTATCTCTTATCTTGTTCTTTATTTTAATACTGGGTTTCTCATGTAAGAGGAACCCTGTGATGTGTGAGAGTGTACGTCTGATTGTTTCACTTAATATTATGGTCTCCAGGTGCGTCTATTTACCTACTAATGCCTCAGGTTTATCTTTCTTTATGGCACAGCAGTAATCCACTGTGTATAAATATCACATTTTGTTTATTCATTCATCCGTTGATAGACATATAAGCCATTCCCAAAATTTAGCGATTATCAATTGTGCTGCTATAAACACAGGTATGCATGTATCACTCTAACGTGATGTCTTTAACTCTTTCTAGAGTATACCTAGAAAAAGACTGGCTGGGCTGAATGTAATTTCTAGTTTCAGATTTTAAAGAATCTTCACGCCAACTTCCTGAATGTTCACACGAGTAGGCATATCCACCAACCATGTAAAGGGTTGTTTTTCCCGGCAACCTCTCCAACGTTTGCTATTTTTTGATTTCCTGATGATAGCTGTTCTTTCTGGGCTGAGATGGAATCTCAGCATTGTTTTAATTTGGGAAAGGAAGAAGTTGTTTAATTAGAAAAGGAAATTGCTTAATTAGGAGAGAAAGAAGTCAAATTATCATGACTTTCAAATACTATGATGTTCTACATAGAAAAATCAAGAAAATTCACTGAAAGACACTTGGGATTAATAGTCAAATTCCACAATATAGCAAGATATAAACTTAACACACAAAGATTGCTAGCCTTCCTCTATATGAATAATTAACCCACTAAATTAGGGAAAATACCTTCCACAATAGCACCAAGAATAATTAAATACTTGGGAGTAAACCTAACTAAATTAAAGTTCCCTGCAATGAAAACTGCAGTATACTGAAAAATGAAGGCAAAGAAGACATTAGAAGACAGAAAGAGATCCCCTGACTCAGGATAAGCAAAACCAGTGTACTCCAAATGGCCATCCTTCCAAGCTTGATATACAGATTTAGCTCAAAGCCAATCAATCTACCAATAGCATTCTTCACAGGTCTGAAGAAAACAATCTTGAAATCCGTACAGCTTTATATTCTCACCATCAGGATTTGTGTGTTAGATGTGTTCCACTTCCTAGTCAACATTTGGTAAGGACAATCTTTTCATTATCATTATTATGCAAAAAGGTTTTATTAACACATATCAGTTATATAAAATAATGGGACTCAACATGACACTTCTGTGCATGTATTGGTCATGTCCAGCTGCCTTTCCTCACACTCGACCCTAGCAGCCTTCCTTGCTGATACTTGACTTTGTCATTTTAGCCTTTCCAGGGGTTGCATTTCTTTTTGATTTCCACAATGGCAAACCGGTGGGCATGTTTTCTTGGGTCTATAAACAACCCCATATCTTTCTGGTGAAGTGTCTGCCAAGTCTCTTGCCTATTGTTTTGTTGGGTTGTTTTGCTAATAATACTGGATTATAGGAGTTCTTTATATTATATAAATGCAAGGTTTTTTTTTTCAAATATATGGTTTTCCAAATATCTTCCAATATGCCATTTTCCTCTTGATGTCTTTTGAAGAATAAATTTTGAACACTTAGCAAGATAAAATGCATTCGTATGTCTTCTTTTGTAGCTTATTTTATTTTGAGTAGAGCATTCCATTGAAAAAATCTTTGCCAAATTTGAGACCACTAAGATTTTATGCTATCATTTCTTCTAGAGGTTTTATGTATTATCTCATATATTTAGAGCCATAGATGGCAATCCAGTTAAGTTTGGTCCATTATATGATATGAATGTTGAGAGTTTCTGACTTTTTATTTTATTTTCTTACTTCTTGCTTTTTTTCCTTTTGAATTGTCTGATCAGTTATCTAAAAAATTGTCCTTCTCACAGAACTTCGTTGAGGCCTTTGTGAAGCATTTGTTGACTACATATGTGTCAGTCAATTTCTAGCTCATTAAATATATGAGTATATATGACTACTCACCAGTGTTGTGCTGTTTTCTTTTCTCTAGCTTTATAAGCCTTGAAATAAGTTAGTGGAAGTTCTCCAGTTTTATTCTTCCAAGTCATTTTGGTTATTGTAGGTTCTTTGCATTGCTACTGTGAATTCTTTGCCTTGCTCTACAACTTTTATTTTATTTTATATTTTATGTACTTAGTACAGGGTCTCTACACAGATTGGACTTGTGTGATCCTTCCTGTTTTTCAGCCTCCCAAATTCTGGGATTACAGGTGTGTACCACCACACCCAGTCTTATTTGCCTTCTCAGCACGCCCCACAGATGGTTATACAAATTTCTGCTTATCACTCTAAAACTAGCCTGCTGAGATTTTGACCAGAGTTTGAATAAAACAAGCAACTTGTTAGCAATCTGGAGTTTTCTGATGCATCAACATAGTTTCTCTTCCATTTCTTAGACCTTCTACATTTACGAAGTCAACTTTCATGGCTTCTTTTCATTGTACAGGTATTATATGTCTCTTATCAAAATTATCTTGTTGTACATATGTTTTAAAAGTGTATAGAAATAAGATTGATCTTGTGTATTGCACCTTAACTCAAGAACTTTGGGCTGGGCTGTTGGTCCTAAGCTTTCCACTAGTCTCCATTTCCTTCCTTCCTTCCTTCCTTCCTTCCTTCCTTCCTTCCTTCCTTCCTTCCTTTTGTTCTTTTTTGAGACAGGGTCTCACTGTGAATCTCAGGCTGGCTTTGAGCTCGCTCTGTAGCCCAGGCTGGTCTTGAACTTGTAAGGATCATCCTGCCTCAGCTTCCCAAGGGCTGGGATTACAGAGTGTGCACCACCACACCTGGACTGGTCTCCATTTTTTGTTTTGTTCAATTTTCCTACATGGTGCATTTGTCCCTCTTTTTACTTGTCCTGGTCCCAGCCTTTTATTTTGGTTCCTTGCATGGTTCGTTGGTCCCATTTCTTGTCTTCACTCTGAAGGTTTTTTTCATCCTGAGCCTAGGACTTGGGGCTTACCCTGACCACTGAATTCTAAACACCTACTGTTAACGTCCAACCCAGGTACATTAAAAGTTTCTACTCTCTTCTGAGAGAACCCAGCTCAGCTGTAGCTATAAAATTGATTTATCCCAACCTCTGTGCTCATGTTAATCACTTCATGCAGCTTTCAGTCCCCCAATTTTGAAGCTGGTTCCTGGGTATCCCACTAGCAAATGCAGTTTGCAAAGGTTTGGATTTTAACACACTGAAAGAAACGTTGACAGCAGGCAGCTCTTCACACTCTGTGTGGCGGTGGCTGCTGGGAAGGCTTCTCCGTGTCATGTGAGTTACAGAAGCGACAAATCAAAGATCATTCAATACTAAAAATATCTCATTTGAGATGAAAGTGGGAAGAGGGGGCCCATTCACAATAGTTGTAAAAACTATAAAATATCTATGAATAAATTTAGAAAGCATGGTACTTATCAGAATAAAACTGTAAAATTTTATTGAAGTCATAAAACATGACCTGAATTAATGGAGAAGCAGAGCATGCTCCTGAATGGGATGACTTTTATGTCAAAAAATACCCACTGTGTCCAGATTATTAAAACTACCTCCCCAAATTTCTATCCAAATTCTATGTTTTATGTTTTCAATTTTTTGAAAAATTTTGACTCTGACTCTATTTTCATATAATGGAATAAATAAGGTACTTAAAAGCAAATTTGGAAAAATTTCTATAAAGCTTTTGAAAAAGAATAATAATGGGGAGGGAAATGTCCTGCCACCTACAGAAAAAAACCATGTTATAAAGATCCCCTACTCAAAACAGTTCTGGCAGGAAATACATATTAGAGTAGAAACTAGTATGGTGGGTAGAAGTATGTCCTTGTATGTATGCAAACTTCATGTATGATATAAGTAACATTAAGTAACATTTCAATTCAAATGAGAAAATATAGTTACATTTAATAAAAGGTTCTAGCATGACAAGCTATATATCTGGGAAGATAAAACATTAAATCCTATGATATATAGAAATAAATATAGAAGATTGAAAAATTAAACAGTGCACAAAATTTCAGTATATGCTTAGAGAAAATATTTATATCATCTTAGGTTGAAGGAAACCCTTTTTAATAGCAAGGTGCATCCAAAAACCACTGATACTGAGAAAAAATAAAGGAAATGTCATAAATATGAAATAAAAAGAAAAATAATAAACTGAATGACTGAAATTTGAGCTATTAGAAATACAAAATTAATGTTTATATGTAAGTTATTTAGAAATGCTGATAAAAAAATCAAGCATCTCAGAAATTTTTAAAAATCATGAAGAGATGATATCCACAGAGTATTTGTAGAGATAGTAGATAGTGCTGAAGAATGTTCAAATCTCCACAGTCTAACTTGACAGCAAGTATTGACATCATTTGCACGATGATTAAACTAGGTCTCCTTGTGCATTAAGTGACCATTAATGTTGCTTTTTACAGACCTATATTCTTTTAATACTGTGACTCTGTCCTTCTCAAGGACTTCCACATCCTCAGCACTAGGCAGGTACTTGAGGGAAAAGAATGACCACAAATGCAAGAATTGTGGAGATGGGCCTCACTAGAAAGAAAGAGATTACTTCTTCTTGCACTCCATTGGCTGAAAGTCTGTCACATGGTCATACTAAACTGCAAAGGAGGTTGGGAAATGTAGTCAAGTTAATGTGTTTATGAAGAAGAGAAGAATAAAATAAATACCAAGACTCTTCTAAGCATAAAGTAAATCATTTGTCTATTAATTCAATTTATTTATTGAGTCAGCGGAGGTGATGCTACATCTTGCTAGATCCTGATGGGATGGTAGTGACTTAGATGATACAATTTGTACTTTCAAAGTTTTGCATTCTAATGCAGTGTTAGACATGGGCAAATACAATAGAGTGATGCACACTTGGGGGGAGAATTATAGAAGAGCGGTTGTCTCCTCACTGATGGAAGTGGAAGAGTCAGCATCTTTGTTTATACAACTTTTGGAACAATGGCACCTAGATACACGGCTTTGTCCAAAGTGCATAGCTAATTCCAGACTTGGTTTCCTATCTTTAACCAGTGCTAACTCATTCCTTCAACTCACAAGTTTGTTGTAAGGACCTAATTAAATATTAAACAAATTTCCCATCACAGTGTCTGGAAAATAGAAAAATCTCGATAAAGTAAGATATCTTTGACTTTTTCTTCTCGAATCACTACATCATAATCCTTTTTCAGTTTGCAGTTTGTGAAGATATTCGAGAGACATTTCACACCCCTATATCTACTCCACTCTCACATTTGAACCTCAGAATAAATGAGCCCACCT
Organism: Octomys mimax; assembly: GCA_002564305.1. Classification (NCBI taxonomy): domain Eukaryota; kingdom Metazoa; phylum Chordata; class Mammalia; order Rodentia; family Octodontidae; genus Octomys; species Octomys mimax. Next base: position 9,697 of record NDGM011111795.1, read on the forward strand.
CTGCTGTCCCTGGCTGCTAACCATCAGGAGTGAGTAGGTGAACCCAGTATCTTCTGGTTAGTGCAGGAATCTTTGCCTGGGACTCTGAAAATAATGAATTTATTCTGAGGGGTCTGGGTAGTATTTCTCACCAGTGATCCACAGAGTCACGAACATCCATGTCTACATGATCTCTGAGATCAAGCCTGGCTCGTGCGTTATGCCTCACTTGTATTGATCTACTTAAAAATAAAGGCATTCAGAAGTGGTTTTTAAGAACTGTAGTGAAAATGTTTCTACAATGTTCATCTCCCTCTTTGAGCACAGTGTCCTTGCCTTATTTGAAAAGCCATTTCTTCCCCCACTTTCCTACCCTGTGGTGGCAGTAGGAGCTGAGCAGGGTCTCCATCACGGGGCTTGTGGAGAGAGGACTTGGGCCGACAATTCAGGGAACATATTCACAAGGAGGTATTTGCTTGGTTGAGAGACAGAAGACATCGACTTCTGAATTTTTACATGGCTGTTATATAAGGAAGCAGTCTAGTTTCCATGCCAAGAAGTATTAGCTGGATTTTATATGAAAGCTCTCCATTTTTTTCTTTTTTTGTATTTTAGTAAAGGTGTACAGCATCTACAGGGTCTCACTACATAGATCAGACTTATAGCAGTCCTCCTGTGTTCAGCCTCCCAAGCTCTGGGATTGCAAGCACGTGTCACCATGCCTAGTCTCAATCACTATCTCAGGGTGCCCTGGGGACAGGGCTGGCATGGCATGCCAGAGATCGAACCCCGGCCCCTGCATCTGCCTGAGCAGGTGCTTTAATCCACTGAGCTATTTGGTGGGCCCAAAGTGCTCGATATTTTAATATTTGCATTTAATGCAAATTTTAAAAGCATTATTGCATGGTCCCAGTCAAATGTATCTACAGGAAGTGTTCCGAAGCCACAGCTGTCTAAGCAGAGGACTGAAGGACACTCTTATCTGGTTAAATGTCACGGGATGAGTAAACAATGATAATTTTTCCTAATTCACTCAACTGCTTACAGCTTCAGGCTTAGAGCTCAGCACTGCAGATTTGAATCCTGTTGCAATTGCTCACTTATCATTCGATGGTGCCAATAATAGTGTTGCCACTTGAGGTTTGCTTGTGGTGAAGCTCAAGTGGAGTCCTTGGCTAAGGCCACCTTGGTAGTCTCCTTGAAGACAGAAGGACACTGCAGAAGAAGTCTTCCTGCTGCCAGGGCAATGGTGCAGATCCGTTGGCATATTCTTTTTCGCGGAGCAGCTTCCAAATCTCTGCACCTCCTCTGCTCTACCAGCACGATGTCTCCCTTCCCGTCTGTTTCTTCCACACAGACTTGGATTAGACCATTTCTCTCTTCCTGTGAAACCTGTCTGGGAAAAAAGAGCTCAGTCTGCCCCAGTCTTAGGCTCATCATTGGGGTCACATTGTTAGTTTTTGTAGCTTTTCCTGTTTTGTTCTGATTTTGATACCACTGTAGGAAAATTATCTCCCTTCCTTTTCCTGTCCTTTATTTCTACCTCTTCCTATAAAATGCTGTCATGAACTTTCTTTTTTCTCTTTCCCTTCTCTTTCCACTCCCCACACCTTATTTAACAGTCTTCCTCTCCTCACTTCCCTTCTTTCTTCTTACTCATGTATCTGCATTACAAGAAAAACAATATCTGTATCACTAGGACTATTTTAAGACTTTGAAAATTATAGTTAAGATTTTAAACTTTCCCAAGGATATAATATGCTATTAAAGATGGAAAGATATTATTTCTCTCTCTCCTGTTCCTCTGAATCTGTCTGCTCCTTCTCTAGCTGTTTTTTTGAGAGCTCCTTGGTATCCACCCTCTGCCTCACCACCCCCACTATCAGCTGTCAGGTTTGTATCAGCACATTTTTCACCCCCACAGCTCGGAGAGGCAGCTGCCTTTATTCAAACCAATAACAGCTCTCCCTTGACTTTTTATTGTTCCTTCTTCATTTGAGATGCACAATGGTAACTTGTTACCTTGTTAAGATGATTGATTATATCAAAAGAGAAAAGAGTCACATTTCATGAACTTCACAGTAAAGGAATATTTGCTCTATGCACATTTTAATTATTTTTTTGTCAAAGGATTATTTCAGATGCCAAAAGCAGGATTGTTCAGAAGCCATCAGGTAGAACTTGGCTTAGAGCTAAAGTTCTCTCTCCATGGTGCTGAAACTTGAACTCACTTAATTCCCTTTGAGAGGGTGGACAGGAGAGAGTGATTCAAAGACAGGCTTGACAGACGTTGCCACAATGGCATCTCACTTTGAAGTTTTTGAATTACATTACCTGGTATTCATATCTCACTCCTCCAATGCCATTTCTTGGCTTAGAAATCTTTAATGATTATTTTCTACTGCATCAAACCCTCGTGGCGCTCCTGTGACAGCAGTATGCTCTGGCAAAGAGCATGGCTTCTGGGGCCATCGTCATTTCATTACTAGCTAGGCGTGTGACCTTGGGAAAATTGCTCCACCTCTGATTGCTTCTGCCACGTGATAATAGATGGAAATAATAACCTGCTTACTCCATAAGCTTTATAAGGGTTAAATGGCTGATAAATCCAAAATGCTTTGAAAAATCTCTGTCATGCATTAAGTGACATACAAAAGTTGAGACAGTGAAATCTTTCAGCTCCAAATAATATGGAACCAATTTACTTCAGGTGTCAGGGTAGAATTAATTCTGAACTCAATAACAACAGCTTTCCTGAACACCGCTCACCATGCACCCAATATTGTACTAAGTACCACATATATGAGATGTACACATACAGATATAAAGAAACAGATAAAGACACACGCACAGGTATGGTCTGGCACAGGAGCCTCACGGAGTAGACGGAACTGTCATCTAAAGATTTCAGGTGAGGAACTTAAGATGCTGAAAGCGTCCATCTTATTTTAAATCCCTGAATATTAAGTATTAAATTAAGAAAGTTGCTTTTGGAGCAAGTGATAAATAACTAAAAAATGTGTTATGGAAAAAGGAAGGGTGTTTATTGTTCAGGTAACTGCAAGACACAAAGAGAGAGCGTCTAGCCTCTGGCATAGGTAAGCCAGGTGATTCAGGGACCATGTTGGGACTCGTTCTTTTCTCCTCGCTCTGCTCACTATTAGCCTTGTACTGGAACAGGATCAGTCCACATGGTGGCAAAAGAAATAAAGAAAAAATCATGCTAATAATTTCTTCAGCTGGGTACAGTGACACACACCTAAAATCCCAGCACTCAAGGAGGCTAAAACAGAAGGATCACAGGTTTGAGCCCAACTTGGGACACTTAGTGACTTACCAAGACTCTGTCTCAAAATGAAAAGATCTTGGGATGTAGCTCAGTGTGAAGGCTCTCAGTTTAAACCCTAGTACTGCCAAAAAATAAAATAAAATCTAAAGCTAAATCAAATCAAACCAAAATAGAACTAACCACTTCTTTATTTTTTTAAAAAAAAATCTCTCATGTATTTTCTTTTTTTTTAATTAATGAAAAATTCTTCTTGGTTTATTTTTCATTGGTCTGTTCTGGCATACCATTAATGATGTTAGAATCACCTGGATCAATGATTGCCAGTGTGAATACTCTGGTATTTTCCACATTCCCTAAGCCTCTTGTCCTTACTAACTAAGGTGGATTTTCATTCCTCCTGCTTGCAGAAGCAAGGTACACACATATGCACTCATGTGAGGGAAAGAGACAGAGAGAGAGAGAGGGAGAGAGAGAGGGAGAGACAGAGAGACAGAGAAAGAGAGAGAGGGAGGTGAGAGAAAAGGACAGGGAGAGAGAAAGCAATGCAGAGAGAGGCATAAAGAAAGAGGGAGAGAAGAAGGAGGAGAAAACATGCTCTGCTCTTTTAGTCTATTTGAAAACTCTGTCTTTCTGACCTGCAAGAGCTGTAGTCTGGAAATGACTTACATCATTCTGTGGTCTGGATGCTATCTGTTCCACAGACATCCACGGGTTAAAGGCTTGGACCCCGGGGTGGAACTACCAGGAGGTGGGATTTACTGAGAGACTCTTAGGTCATGTGATGTATCCCCAAAGGAAACTGTGGAGCCTTGGGTCCTCCCTCTTCACTTTGTTTTCCTACCATGAAGTAAGCAGGGTTTTTTTTTTTTTTTTTTTTTTTTGTATGTTAAGAAAGAGTCTACAGGGTGTTCAGAGTCTCACTACTAGGATCTGACTCTTAGTGATCAGCCTGTTTACAGCATCCCAAGGGCTGGGATTACAAGCACACACCACCAAGCCATCTCAACTGCCATCTCAGCGTGCCCCAGGGGTGGGGCCAGCATGGCAGGCCTAGGGATCAAACCCCTGGCCCCTGGCCCCTGCCCCTGCTTGCAGGCACTTCAATGAAGTAAGCAGTTTGGCTTTACCAGGCACCTTTGCCACCACAAGCTGCCTTGATGCAGGCCCAGAGCATCAGGGAAGATTGATAAGCTGAACACCACAATGTGGTAAGCCAGAAAAAACTCCTTATAAGTCACTTACCCTGGGCATTTTGTTATAGTGGCAGAAAGCTGACTAACACACACACTCTTCATACCAGAATGTGAGGTGGAAAGTGTGAGAAGAAAGCTTAACTGCACAGTTAGTTAAGTGATTTTGGCTCTCTCCCTCTAGTTTCTTCCCTTCTCTCCCTCTCTCTCCCTCTCCCTATCCACCTTTACTTCTGCATCTTCCACTTCATCTCTATCTCTTTATCTCAATCTGTATATTCTTATCTCTCACACATTAAAAACCCAGGATCTGCGTTTTCTTCCTGTAGTTAAGGTTATATTTCAATGGCTTCAGAAAATTAATCCACACTTCAGATTTTATGCCAAATTAGGTCGAAGGACTTAAAATAGGAATGAAGATCATTATGGCTCTTCTTGTGTTTAAAACATACTTTGGGTAAATACACTATTCTGAAGAACACTTGGTAGGTTCCGGTAGGCAGCACCCAACGTGGTATCTCAACCTGAGATATTTTGATGAGCTTCTTACTGATTCTTCTTCCTGCTCTGCCTAGAATTGTCCTGGGGAAGGCTCTCGGGGCTTGAAACTCTGCCACATTTTGAGAGAATATTATTTCTTTTCCTCACTGCCATTTTGAATAGTTTCTAACATTGAGTCAGACCCTTTTCATTATACAGTTGCTGCTAGAGGAGTACTTTTTGGTTATTACTATTTTTATTAATTGCGTGCATATTGGGGAGATGTAGCTCTTTCTGTTTTTCCACTTGAGCATGCTTCTCCCACTGAGAAGCACCATTAACTCTCTAATAAGAAAGGAAGCTGATGTTCTGAGAGTTTGGTTTTCTTTAAAATACTCAGCAACTGGATAATAGGAATAAGAATTCAAGTTCTGTAGCCTTCCCTCCTGCCTACCCTTTCTCCATAGATATTTTCTATTCCTACTGGGAACTGGAACAGAGAAAGTAGACCTTTGCCAAGCGTGAAGAATGAAGGCTTAACTAACAGACAGAGCTACTTATTATTAAGCATTAATGGGGTCATCGATTTGGCACCAAATTGCTAAAACAGCATCTACAGGAAGCTAAACTCAGCCAGGTGTCAAGAAAGAGGGGGGTGGGAAGCAAGAAGCATGGGGCTGTTGCTTTTATGGACTCTCAAGTTGAGTAAGGGGGCCGGCCAACATGCAGGCAGACATACAGAAAGAGAGCAGCACACTGGTTATCATGTTTTTCTTTTTTTGGTAGTACTTGGATGGAATCAGAGCCTTGCACATGGTAGGCGAACACCCTGCCATTGAGCCATGTCCCCAACCCATTCTGCTTTTTTATTTTATTTTGTGATAGTGTTTCATTGATTTGCCCAGTCTTGGGATCCTATTCGTACATGGGACCTTCTGCATACTAAGAACATTCCCTACCACTGAGCTACAGATATAGTCCTCTATGATCATAACTTCTCTGAATAAATCAAGTAATGGCTATGATAGAGAATAACAGGAGCCAAGTGGCTGAGGATTCTACTTCCTCTAACACAGAAGGGAAGGCCTTCAGGGTGACTGGTGATGTGTGCAGGACAAGCACAAGGCAAAGTCAGGCTGTGAGAGGCAGAACGGAGAAGTGATCGAAATGGAAGAATCACCACATTCCAAGTCCTAGGGAAGAAAGAAATTGGAGATGTGGAAGATGTGGGCAGAGACCAATGTGACTGATTTGCAGAGATAAAGGGGACAGATGGCAGATGCCAATGTCAGAGCTGTGGGCTGAGGGCAGGTCATGCGAGACAAATGCACCATGGTAAAATGTTTGAGCAACTGTCCAGCAGACAAGTGGCTTTCTGCAGAGCAGATGATTTTTTAAAGAGGACATTTTAGATGCTAGGAGGAGCAGCCGTGGTGCTAAATGATCATTCCATTCTGTCTCAGAGGTGGCAACTTTGCAGCACTAAGTAAAAAGGGTTCAGGGCATTTATATGTTGTAAAGAGCTCACAGGTGAAAGTTCTAGAGAAATAGAGCCTGTGGCTGTTCTTATGCACTGAGATGCCTGCTCAGCATGGTAATAGATTCCTCTGGCGTTTTCTGCTTTCTGAATACTGGGTAAGGATCTTTTTCCTTTTTTTCCCATTTCCCCTCTTATATCTCACTTGCCGGTCTCTGCCCATGTTGCAGGACGGCTGTAAAAGTTAATGCTACATCTGTAACTTCAGGAAGGTTTTGCGTCCCGATTGCCAAGCTCTTTGATTATTTGTCTTTGCTGTTGCATAATAGTGTGTCACTTCTTTCCCCTCATGCTTTGAAAGCAGACTATTAAAGAAAGATGATTTGGAGTGAGAGTCAATAAAGTCAGGTGATAAGCAATTCTTCAGGATGTTTGTTGTTCTGCAGATAGGCTGAGTGGACAGAGAGCTATTTTTGCTGACAGATGTCTCCCTGTCATTGTGCAAGCCTAGGAGATGCTCTGCAGGTGTTTGGGTAAAAGGCTGTGGGCGACTCAAAGGTGGACACACATGAACATCAAATCCAGGCTACAGAAAAGCTTCTTTTACCACAACCTTCGTAGGCACTCTCCTACGAGATTCTCCTACAGGGAATGCAGGCTGCACACAACATGAGCTCTGCCGATATAAGTAAGTCAACCCTTTGAGTCCCAGTTTTCCATCTTATAAATTGAGAGCAATCCTTCTACCACTCCATGCTACTTGGAAGAAGACACGGGGCATCCTTGTACCTTCTGTAGATATCCCTCCTAGCATTCCACCTACCTTCATGCCTGCCTTCTTTACCAGCCATTTGTATCATGTTTTATGGCCTCAGAGTTTGATGTGCTAGAGCAAAAACTCTGCAGAGAGACCATCTGGATTAGAATCCTGGATTGGACTTGCTATGTATCTTTGGCCAAGTTGGTTGAAGCTTTTGTGCTTCCACTTTCCTACCTATTTAAGTGACAGCAAGTATAAAACACATCTCATGAGGTTATTTCAATGATTAAGTCCATCGATGTGGTGTTTAAGATCATGACTGGAAGATAGTATGTACTTTATAATAAATGCTGGTTTTATTATTATTATTATTATTATTATTGTACTTTCTCTATCTCTATAGCTTGTTTCATGAGAAGTTGACATAATTTCCAGACATACTTGTTGCAATATTTGTCTTAGTCTATTTTCTGGTCCTAGAACAAAATATCTGGAACTGAGTAATTTAGAAAGAAAATAGGTTTATGTATCCTGCAGTTCTGGAAGTTGGAAGCCCAAAATCAGAGCAGCTTTCCCAGGCACTGGTAAGGGCTTTAGGAATGTGGGGAAGTAGAAGGAAGAGCAGGTGCAAGACAAAAGGCAAAGTAGGAAGGGAAGCCTCATTTAAGATGACCCACACCAGTGGCCAGCAACCCAGACCCCTGCATGAGCTTCCTGTCAGAAGAAGGCCTCGCCCACTCTCTGTGGCTCCATACCAGGGCCCAGCCACCTCTTGTGAGGTCCCTGCTTCACACACAGATACACTGAGCAATTCAGTCTCAACATAAATGTTTTGTTTGTTTGTTTGGGTTTCTTTGTGTGTGTGTGTGTGTTTTAGGGAAGGTCTATAGAGTTTTCAGGGTCTCACTACTAGACCGGACTCATAGTGATTCTCCTGTTTACAGTCTCCCAAGTGCTGGGATCACAGGCACAGGGCCACCACACCCAGTCTTAATTGCTGTCTCAGGGCATCCTGGGGATGGGGCCAGCATGGCAGGCCAGGGGATCGAACCCCTAGCCCCTGCACCTGCTTGCAGGTGCTTTAATCAACATGAGTTTTGGTGGGGACAAACCATATTCAAACCATAAAAAGGTTCCTCCAGAATACAGAGATAAACCATTGCACATCAGAATCATGGGCATCCTTGACTTATGCTCTGGTCCTCAGCTTGGATTCTGAGTCAATATCAGTGAAATAACAGTAAGAAATAAACAGTAAGATGTCCACTGGCTTGTACACAGCATACGAGTATTCCACAACCTTGTTTTTAATAACCAGACATCCTGCTTTGTTACTTTCAAAAGATTCCCTAAATGCTTATATACTAAACCTACATCTTCAGCCTTATGAAAGTATGACTTAGTGTCTCAAAAAGCAAGAAAATATCTTATATATTTGTTTCACTTAAAAATGTATGTGAGGAGACCCAGTCCTAGCCCAGGCCCGGTGAGTATGTGGGAGAGCTTCCAGCTACCTGCGCCGGCGGGACCTATTTGTTCCATCCCAGGAGCAGCTTGGGTGAGACCCTCTTCCACCCCCTTGGAAAGCCCCCCACCACTCTGCAGCACCGCCCCTACCCTGCCGCCAAGTAGGAATTTCTGCCACATTCCGGGAATCCCCAGACCCAGTCCTAGCCGAGGGGCAGTGAGTATGTGGGAGAGCTTCCAGCTTCCCTGTGCCAGCAGGACCTACTTGTCCCAGGCCAGGCACAGGGTGAGTGGCACCCTGTTTCACCCCCTTGGGATGCCCTCCAACACTCTGCAGCACCTCCCCTACCCCTCCTGCCTAGTAGGAATTTCTGCCGCATTCTAGAACTCCCAGATCCAGTCCTATCCCAGGCCTAGTGAGTGTGTGGGAGAGCTTCTGGCTAACCTGTGCTGGCATGGCCTACTGGTCCCAGCCCAGGCACAGTGTAGGTGACACACTCTTTAACTCTCTTCGGACGCCCCCAACCCCTCCGTAGTACCCCCACACACACACACACATCCTGCCCACAGAGTAGGAATTTCTGTTGTGTTCTGGGAACCCCCAGATCCAGTCCTACTCCAGGCCCGGTGAGTGTGTAGGAGAGCTGCCTCTCTCCCTACCCCAATTTGTCCTCTAAAGACTCAGTTCAGGCCTGGCATACAGGTCTGGGGTGAAACTGGTCGGCTCCAGTCCCTGAAGAGAGTGAAGGGGACAGAACCACCCAGCTAGTCCAGGAGCAGACGTCTTGCCAGAGGGGCACAACAGGTTCACCCCCAAGGGCAGCAACAGGAAGGAACTGAGCA
>NDGM011111807.1:0-10620 GCA_002564305.1 Octomys mimax
TGGATGGTTAAGACCAAGATAAACCAAGACCTATATAACAAGAAATATAACTTTTGTATCTGAAAAGGGCAGTCAAATCCCCTCAAGATTTACCCTGAAACTCTGTACCACAGTTTGTAGATCCATGTGGATGAGTCATGGCCATTGCTTGACCAATTTGCTCTCTGTGAAAGCCTGAGAAAATGTTTTCTCTCCATGTAACTCTCCTTAGGCACATTCTACATCATCAGTCACTTTCCTCTGTGGCCCCATCATCTCCTTGATCAGAAAATTTGGGACATAACTGAGTTACGGGATGTTATAGTGTAAGTTCTTCTATGTCCTGAGTCCTCACTGACCTTGAAATGCTAGTGCCAAAATCTTGGTTGTCCTTGTAACCCTTCTTTTTCTCTAATTTTTTATCTGCAAACTTAAATTTTTAACCCTCCAGAAGAAAAACTTAATGATATTATTACCCTATAACATAGGCAGCTGAGTTTAACCTCACTATCTATCTGAAAATCTAACATCTTAGACATAACATGGAACAAGTATTTTCCATCAAGTTTTGATATGTTAAACTTTAAATCCCTACAGAATGTGAAGAAAAAAATTTAAAAAATTTAAAAATAGGAACAAATAATTACATATATTTACACAGAAATTTAGAAATCTAACCATATATGGCATTGTAGCAGGACAGTCCTATGACATTTTTTTTCTTGTCTAAGAGAATATTTTAATGTTACCTTTGTATTAATACTATGTTACCATAGTATTACAAACTATGACACAATAAACATGGCAGTGTATATATCACTATGATATGGTGATTTTAATTCTTTGGGGAAGATACCAAGAAGTGGAATACCTGGCTCAAATGGAACTTCTAGTTTTAGTTGTTTAAGGAATCTTCACCCTGATTGCCACAATGGTTGCACTTACTAAAAGAGGAGAAGGGTTCCTTTTCCCTGTATCACTAGCATTTGATATTAGTTGATTACTTGATATTAGCTGTTCTTTTACAATGAGATGGAATCTCAGTGATGGTTTAAGTTTCATTTCTTGAATGACCAGTGATGTTGAACATTTTTTCATATATTTATAGTAAATCTTGCTTTACACTTAATATGCATTCCAACTCAAGCTCTACTACATTGTGTAAAGAAAGCATATTTCATTTATTAATTGCCACAGACCATGATACCATTATTTTATGCATATCCAACAGATCTGAATGAACTAAACTGGACTGAACAAACTTCAGAAGGATATATTAATGTAATTTTACTAGTTACTTTATAATCTACTTAGATAATATAATTAACGCTAGCTAATTAGATACTTTTGAGTTGAGCTAAAGAATTTGGTAAGTTCTACTCTTAAGATGGACAAGTTAAAAACATCAGCTTCTTTTATGCTAACATGTGTTTCAGGAGCCATGAACAAGTGAAAATACTGTGTGTTCGCTGTCAAACGGCAGGACAGTAGACCACCTTCAATAGCACATTTTCTCCAATGCCAATCTGAAAAATAGTCTTTTCTTTTAAACTTTTACTTAAGCCTAGTTAATAACAAGGCCTCTAGCCAAGTCTCAGCGGAGAAATCAACTGTGACTGTGTTCTTTGTCACAACTTCAGACATGTGCCAAATACAGAAAGTTCCTCTCCAAGTCAGAATGCTCCCGGGGCATGTCATTACTNCTACACCGAATCAGTATTTTACCCCACAGAAAGCACAGCCAAGGTCTCCCAGAACAGATGGCAAAACAACACACCACTCTGTTTCTTGACCCAAACCTAGAAGAATACAAAAGCAAGTAGGGCATATGGGTTACAGGAACTGCACAATAACAACAACAACAAAAACAAAAGCAATTCCCACAGATTTATGAAAGCTCTGCAGTCAAACAGCTCTCCTAACTGGGCTGGTTTGGGGAGCAAGATGACTAATGGAAGCCTGGGGCTGTGAAAACCAAAATGAGCAATAAGAGGATTCTTCATGCTGACCCTGTCCCCTCTCCAGCATTAGTCAGACATAATTCATACACTGAATTTCAATAAAATTGAATTTTGTTTTTCTGCAAAAGACAGTTTAAAAATGGAAAGACAAAGCATAAATTTGAAGAAAATATTTACAAAACTAACTATAATCTATAATCCAGGCTACACAAAGAAAATTTAAAAGTTATCAAAATCATTTCTAACTATTTTTACTATTTGTACTCTCTCTCTTTCATATATATATATATATATATATATATATATATATATATCACAACTGAAAAAAAGAGACAAAATTCTAAGTACATACCTCGCCAAATAAATGTATAGATAACAAAACAGCATGTGAAAAGATCATACACATCATATATTATCAGTGAAATTAAAATTTGAAACAACAAACTACTGAAACACATCTATTAGAATGGCTACAATCCACACCACTGACAATGATGGATGGTGAAAATATGGAGAAAGAGTAACTACAGTGTATGTTGGTGAGAATAAAAAATGAGAATAGCAATATATAATACTAAAACCATGTTATCTTGGTCTTCTAAATGTGTACCATTTCTAATGTCACAGTAATTATTACTATACTCTCTTTAAAATATTTTTTTAAAAAGGTAAAAAAGAAAATGAGAGACAAGAACAAAAATTTAAGTTTTCTTGAAAGCACGTGGTAATATTCAATCATACATCCCGTATTGCATAACTATATTTTATAATCTGAGCAACAGATTTGACAATAATAATAGAAAATACATCAATCATTGTTAATCAGCCATTCTTGTTTTGAAAATCTCTAATGTATGTATTGTTATGTGTTATGTTGTTCCTGTCTTTGTTTTTGTTTTTCTTGCTCTTGGTTTTACTCTTCAAAATAAAATTATAATAAAAAAGTGCCAACCACTTTGAAAGTGAGCATTCAACTATTATGCCCCCCAATATTTATCCAAAGGAATTAAACACAGATTCACACAAAAATCTGCACATGGATTTATATAGCATATTTATTCATAGTTTTGAAAACTTGAAGCAACCAAGATATGCCCTAGTAAGCGAATAAACACTGTTCATCTAGATAATGGACTACTCAGCATTACAAAGAAATGCACTACCAAGCTATGAAAATATATAGAAGAAATTTAAATACATACAATTAAACACAAGAAAATAATCTGAACATGCTACATAGGGGTGGTTCCAACTATTATAACTTTCTGGCAAAGACAGAACTATAGAGACAGTAAAAAGATCATTGGTTGCAAAAAGATAGTGGCAGGAAGGGATAACAAATTGAACAGAGGATTTTCACAGCAGTCCGACCCATGAAATATGCAACATTGAGAAGAAAATCTAATGTGAAATAATGACTTTGAGTGATAATGTGTCAATGTAGGCTCATCAGTTGTAACACCTGTGCCACTCTGTAAGGGTTGCTAAACAGTGGAGGTGCTGTGCGCGCAGGGGTAGGAAATTTATGAGCAATTTCTATATCTTCCTCTCAATTTTCTTGTGAACCTAAAACTACTCTAACAATTGAAATCTTTAAAAGCAGTCAATACAGTCATTATCTTTAAAGAAATAAAGGAAAACAAATTTCCATTTAGAATTTTCTATTCAGCCAAATTATAAATCAGACATGAGGCCATAATAAGAAAGATTTTTTTTTTTTTTTTTGTATTTTAGGGAAGGGTCTACAGGGTGCTCAGGGTCTCACAACTAGATCGGATTCATAATGATCCGCCTGTTTACAGTCTCCCAAGAGCTGGGATTACAGGTGCAAACGCCACCACACCCAGTCACAATTGCCATCTCAGCATGCCCCCGGGGAGGAGCTGGCACAGCAGGCCAAGGGGATCCAACCCCTGGCCCCTGCGCCTGCTTGCAGGCACTTTAATCCACTGAGCTATTTGTCCAGCCTTTAAGAAAGATATTCACAATAATTAAGGCCCCAAGCAATTTACCTAAGATCCTCAATAAAACTGTTCTTCAAGAAAGTTCTTATTTAAGTGATAAGTAGGGATAAAGGGAAAATCTCGGGACAAACTCTCCAGTACAGAACAAGGATTGAAATATTATGAAGGTAGTACTGAATTGAACTGTGTTCCCCAAAATGCATAACTACCACAAATAATTTGGTGAAAGGGTCTTTGCATCTATAACTAATAAATAAAAATAACATGATACTGGATTGAGATTGACCTTCCATCTAACTGCTGTCCCTATAACATGAGAAGTTATATGCACTGGTCATGTGAGAACAAAAGCAGAAGCCAGCATTTCTCAGCTGAAGGACAGTGTGCCTCAGATCACCAGCACCTGCTGAAGCATGAAGAAAGTGAAGGGATCTTCATTACAGCCTTCAGAGGGAGCCTGGCCCTTCTGGAGTTCAGGCTTCAGCCTGTAGGCCTATGAAAGAATATTCATGTTGTTTCAAACAACTCTGCTTCTAGTCATTTGTTACAGCAGTCCTTCAAATTTTACAGTAATATTTAATATTTCATGTTGCCTTTTGATTTCAAAAAGATGAAAAAGCAACTATTCTAGTAGCAGGATAATAAGTACTGTTTGTTTAGATGTATTTTCTTTGAAGAACTCCAAAAGTACCCAGGTCTTTGGGGCTAAAATAACTGTGCTATCCAAATCAAGTAGCATATAGGAAAATGAAATTAGAAAGTCACTTAAATAATTGCAAAATACTTCATATCTATAAAAAAGAACATAAAGTATATTATGTGTCAGGCACTCACCTAAGCTATGAACACATGTAATTCAAAGATATCTACATTATCTCATTGGTCATGAGACCAACAGAGAAGGAGCTAGGGGAGCAATCATGGTAGGATTGCACTGAAGAGCTCAGATCACACAGGCAGGATCCCACTGCCTCACAGACATCATGCTTATTTTTTGGTTTTTGTGGGGGGTTTTGGCATGGGGGGGCTACCAATAATAGAATTGGTAAGAGAGGGGCCAGAGTTTGCACCTCACCTAGAAATGAAAAATGTGGTGTCCTCATCCTATGAAACCTTTCCAAAAACTTACACATATGTCCAATGTGTCAATATTTGAAAATCCAGAAAGATCATTAATTATAAGTAGTGGCAAGTCAATGAAGCTGCAATGAATAATCACCCCTGGCCAATTAAGGAAAGTAGTAATTTTCTTTGCCTCCTTGGACAAAATTTAACAAGAGCTTGTGGAGGAGGTACCTCACAACTATGTCACACCCACTGCCTCCAAGCAAAACTGAGTTCAAGTTTATGTATAAGAAGGGGAAACTCCGAAAGACACTGTCCTTTTTGTGCTTTTAGGGTATTTATCTACATTATTAGTTAGGGTATTTATCTACATTCTTAAGTAGACTGCAAAGAAAAGACAAGTCAGACCAAAGACTGAGTGGAAGGTAGCTCTCCAGAGATTAGAGATAAGAATTAATTTCTTTTTAACTTAATATGTACCACATAAGTTCAAATTTTAAGGTAAAACAAAAGTATTTACTATTGGTTTTTCTTATGACTGACATAGCAAGTGACTCTCTACACACACACAAACACACGTGCACATGCGCACACGCATATATGCACACACACACACACACACACACACACACATTGAAACTTAAAGTTCCACTCACTATGAAGAGAGTAATGACTAGAGGCTTTTCTCATCAGATGTTATGAAATAGCTTGTTCAAAACTTTCTCTAGTCACAGATTTCTTCAATCCAAGGAAATGAAGACTTAAAACAGAACAACATACCATTTGCCTCACATTACAACTGGGTTACATATCTCTGAAAGAACTAGGAAGAAAAAGAAAATCAAAGTCCTCAAATGTCTCCTATTGATAAATTTGGGGAGATATAATTCATCATCACCAGAGTTTAAAGTAGAATTTAGTAATTTAAAGAATATACCGGAAAGGGCCCAGGAAGCCTGCCAAGATCAACAGATGACATCCCCCTTTATCCAGATGACCCTGATGGACCTGTGAAGACCCCTCCCTTCATCCAGAGAACAATGGCAGGCCACAGAGATCACAGATTACTCCTTTCCTCCATTCATAGGGGTCTGGTGTTGGCAAGATTGCAGAGGACAAAGTAGGACCTAGGTAGGGCACACATGATAAAGATGGACTATTGGCCTGGAAAATTCCAGCAGTAACAATATGAGCCAACAACTGATAAGTCAACCAGCACATAACTTAGGCACAAAGACACACACTGAGTAGAAGCATGTGGGTAGGGCCCACCATCTTTTTTTTTTTTTTCTGTGTTCTGCTTTTGATAGTTTACTTTTCTTTCCATATGTTTATTTCTTTATTTGTTTGGTATTATGTATGTGCTCACTATTGTTCTATTTTCTTTTTCTTTCACAATGTATATCTCTAGTGTTTCTTTTGGTTTACTTCTACTCATCCTCTCTTCTTTTTGTCAACCATCTCACTTAATTTTAAGAGTAAATATCATCTCTTCTCCTTAAGGTTCACATTGGTACTCCTAGGCTTTCTCTTCCAACCCTTCCCTCTTGTGTCCTACAATCATCCAAAACTTAAATGATCACCCTTCCCTCTAGCCTTTTTCCTGCTGCATTTACCTTCATTCATCTCTTCATCCTACCCCCTATACCTCTTAAGTACCACCACCACACATACAACAAGGTAAAATCATTCTAGTTAGTGAGAAATCATTGCATACAAGTTTCTAATACAAATTGAATTATGATGTATAAATGTAGAACTTGCTCCCACTGAAGGCATCTGGTAATACTTACCACAGTTTGTAAGTAGAAATCAGGCTGTGCTTGAGACTAATGTTATTGCTAACTATACTCCTTTAGCTAGAATAGCATAACTGTCATAATCAATCTTTCTCCATATGACAACACTGAGTTGTAAGAGGTCAAAACCATCACCATAGTCCAGTATCAAAGGAATAGACCATGAGTCAAATAGACAGCAAATTTACACACTTAATATATCTGGAAGATAGGTTTTTGTGGTACACATAAAAGCCAAGAATCATATATCTAGAAGACATGCTAAGGAGAAAGACAGTTCCTAGGGAAACCTCAATATCAAGGATAAAGCTTACCTAACATAAGAAATCTATAAGAATTAACACAGAAAACAAAATCAAATTAAAAATAGAAAATTAAAGGATGACAAGATGAAAAAGCAAAATGCAACACCAAATATCTAGTTGACTCAGGACAGAACACAAAAAGATAGAGAAAATTAGAAGCCAACTCCTGGAACTATCTGAAACGATGGTATCAGAAGTTAAAAAATAAATAGAAGAAAAAAATCTCAAAGGTGCAAAAAAACACTCATAGTGCATGACATTAATGCAGAGACAGATTTCAAAAAAGAAACTCAGGAAAGTGATGGAAACTATGAATATCCAACATAAAAAAGAAATAGAATCAGTGAAACAGATCTAAACAGAAACCAGATTAAAAACTCAGTTGAAAGTATATGAAACAGGCTAAATAATAGAGAGGCTAGAATATAATATCTAGAAAGCAGGGTTATGACTAGCCACCAGGAAAAGAAAGATAACTGAAAAATAGCAAGAGACCACAAAAACTCAATCCAACAACTATAAGATGAAGCAAATGAGAACAATATAAGTTTGACTGAAGCCAACGAGAAAGCAGAGACTGTGCAAAAGCCATTAAAAACCTTTTCACAGAAATAATGGAAGAAAACTTTTCAAACATGAATAAAGATTTGACATGCAAATTAATGAAGTATATAGAACCCCAAATACCCATGACCAAAATGATTCTACACCAAGGCCCATAATAATCAAGCTTCAAGAAGTTCAGCACAAGAACAAAATAATAAAAACAGCTACAGAAAAGAAACCAAACAACTATAAAGGCAAGCCCATCAGAATGACAACAGACTTATAAATACAAACCCTCAAATCGAAGAGAACTTGACATGTGGAATTTCAAGCCCTAAAAGAAAAATTTTCCAGCCAAAGTGATGCACTATGCAAAACTATCCTTAAAACTCAATTGAAAAGTAAATAAAATATTTCCATGACAGAGAACAATTGAAGAATTAATGACTACCGCTCAGTTCTTCAGAATGCTCTGAACAATATACTAGAAAGAGAAAATGAGGACAACAAACACAAATACAATAGAAAGAAGCAACCAGGCAGAGCAAGCAATTTAACAGAGGAAAAAGGTGGAATCAACAACAGAAAGGTAACATGAAAAAAAGAAAAACAAGTACATAGAAGTTATAATCATTAATGTCAATGATTTCAGTTCACCAACAAAAAGAAACAGACTGACAGAATATGTCAAGAAAACAAGATCCAACAATATGCTGCATTCAACTGAAAAGAAATTTATAGACTAAAAGTCAAAGGACAAAAAACAATTATCTATGCCACAGGAACCCAGAAAACAGCATGGTAGCTATTCTATTTGCAGACAATACAAACTTAAGCCAAAACTGATCAAAAGAGACAAAGGTTACCACATAGCTGTTAAGCAAAAATTCCAAGAAGAGGAGATACCAATCATAAATATGTATTCAACAAATACCAGTGTACCCAGCTACGTGAAAGAAACATTGACAAATACAGAAAACCAAATAAGCACTATTGTAACTGCAGTGGGGGAAGTTGCTACCCCACTGTAACAAATAGATAGATCAACTGGACAAAAAAGTCAACAAAGAAATACCAGAATTAAACTAAGTTTGTGAATAAATAGACTTGATCGACGTATATAGTAGTTCACCCCAAAATATCAGAATACACGTTCTTCTCAACTGCACAAAAGACATGTTTCAAAATAAACCACATATTACCCCATCAAACATGCTTCAGTACATGTAGAGGAATAGAAATCATCCCATGCATACTATCTAAATATAGCACAATGAAACTGGAAAACAAAAGAAATAAGAAAATCTACATAAACATGTGAAAATTGAACAACCAATGGGTCACAAAGGAAATTGAAGATGAAATTAAACAGTATTTATAATTAAACAATAATGCAGATACAGTATACCAGAGATTATGGGACACAATGAAAGCAGTCCTATGAGGGAAATTTATAACAATGAACTCTCACATCAGGAAAACAGAACAAGCTCAAATAAAGAACCTAATACTCAACTTCAAAGTTCCAGAAAACCAATAATTGAAATCCAAAGCTCATATGAGCAATGAAATTGTTTTAAAAAGAACAGAAATTAATGCAATAGAGACTAAGAAACAATACAAAGAATCAGTGAATTGAATTGTTGGGTTTTTTTAAGAATTAAAACTTCTTAACCCATTCTCATCAGAAAATGAAAAGCAAAAATGCAAATTCAAACAATTAGGAATAAAAGGGAAAAATCAAAATGGATCTTGCAGAAATACAGATGATCATCAATACTGCATTGAGAACCTGTGCTTCAAACATGAATATACAAGACAAATGGACAAATTCCTGGACACAATCAAATTGCAAAACTAAATCAAGAAGATATAAATATTCTAAATAAACTAATATAAGCTAATTAAATTGAAAACATAATTAAAAACTTACCAAGAGAGAAAAATCCAGGTCCTGATGGATTCATTGTTGAATTATATCAGAAATTTAGAGGACAAAAAAAGTCACTAATGCTGAAAATCTTTAAAGAAACTTAAAGGGAAGCAATACTTCCAAAATTGTTTCTGGAAATACACATTACCTTGATTCCAAAACCAGAGCAAACCCAACAAGAAAACAGAACTACAGACCAATATCCTCAATGAAAAAAGATGCAAATATCTTCCATAAGATATTGGCAAACATAATGGAGCAAATCATCAAGAAGATTATATACCATAATCAAGAAAGATTCATTCTAAGGAAGCAGGGATGACTCAACATATACAAATCAATATGTACAATAATCACCATATCAACAGAGCCAAAGACAAAAATGACATGATGATCTCAATAGATGCAGAAAAAAGCTTTTGACAAAGTCCAGTCCAAAAAAAACTCCACAGAAAATCACAATGGATGGTCTTTACCTCAATCTGATAAAAAAAAAAAATCTATGAAAAAGCCAATCATTTACTAAATGGTAAAATATTGAAAGCTTTCACTGTAAAATCAGGAACAAAAATGTTCACTATCACCACTATTATTCAATATATTTCAAGTAATATTAGCCAGAATAATTACAAAAGGAAAGAAATAAAGGAAAAAGGATAGGAAAGGAAGAACTTATTTTGTCATTATTTTCAAATGACATGATACTCTACAAAGAGAAAGCCAAAACTTCACGAAAACACTTCTAGGCTTAATAACAAAATTCAGTAGCATAGCTGGATACAAAGGTAACACTCGAAAATCAATAGCATTCCCATATATACACAATACAATAGAGAGAAAAAATAGGGAAACTGCACACTTTACTATATCTCAAAATACAAAATACTTAGGAGTCAATTTAACAAAGGATATAAGAGATCTGCATACTGAAAATTACAGTACTCTGAAAAAGGAGACTGAAGAGGTTATTGGAAAACAGAAATATAACCTTTCCTCATGAATGTGAAGAACCAACATAGCAAAAATGGCCATACTCCCAAAGCTGTTATCAAATAAAATCAAAATCAA
>NDGM011111813.1:0-12908 GCA_002564305.1 Octomys mimax
TTTTTGGCCCATTCAGGATTCCTTAAGGGCAGGTCTGGTAAGGCATGAGGATCTGGGGATTGAACCACAGAATTCAGAGCCTGACTACTTTGCTTAAGCAGGCACTTAAACCACTGAGCTAATGGGCAGGCCCCCTCAGCTCACAAAGCAGAAAGAAATAATCACTCTTGTTCCATAAGCTCTGATCTGATCTCTTTCAGTCAACACTAGAATCTTCAGGTCTCTGACCCTGAGGAGAAAGATAGTGAATCACCCAGTTTGGGTCAGGTATTCATTTTGACACAGCCAACCATGGAAATGCGGAGTGTTACAAGGCCATGGCATAGTCAGGACCATAGGTGTTGGTACCTAAGGATGAGAAGGGCAATTCAGGAAGATTATGGGCAGAATCCCCCAGAGATACCTAGTAAAGGACCGCATTGTTACAACCAGAAGGAACTGAATAACCTAACACAGAGAGAGCCAGGGTCTTTGACCCCCATTGTGCCCTGGTCAGGCCATCTCATTAGGATGAGAGGCTTCCATCCAGTAAGAAAGGTTGATAAACTGCAACATTCTTCCAAGGCTAGGGATATAGCTCAGTGGTAGAGCACTTGCCTAGTACATGCTTTGGATTTAATCCTTAGCACTTACAAATAAAGAAGTAAAAGGCACCCTGTGTTCTTCTTCATTCCTTTTTTAAAAATGTATTTGGTTGTTACAGAGTCTTACTATGTAGCTCAGACTTGTGGTGATCCTCCTGCTTTCAGCCTCCCCAGAGCTGTAATTACAGGCTTACGCCACTATACCCAGACTCTGGCCAGCTCAGCCCACCCTGGAGGTGGGGCTGGCACAGCATGTGGTGTCAGGGATCGAACCATGGTCCCTGAGTTTGCCTAAGCTTGCCTAAGCAGGCACTTTAGTCTGCTGAACTATCTCACCAGCCCTTTCTTCTCCATTTTTTTTTTTTTTCAGTACTGGGGATTGAACTCAGGATTTTACTCTTGCCAAGCAGGCTCTTCAGTCACTGAGCTATCTCTCCAGTCCCCTTTTTATTCTTCATATTATCATTCATTTTAAATTTGTTTAAAGAGAACCTCTCTCTACCACTTTGCCTGAAGTTCCATGAGGTCAGGTGTCACAATGGTTTTATTTTCTTTCATTTCCCCACCACCATGCCTGACACATGGTAAACATTACTTAAGAGTTGATGAATGAATGAGCAAATGAATAGAGTGAAGACCAGGAAATTCTGCCAGATAATTCAGAACATGAATTGAGTCTCAAAGGATAAATAAGAGTCTTTTAAGAGAACAAGTGAGACAGGACAGAGAGTCCAAAGGCACGAGCCTGTAGCACAAATACGAGGGACTGTGAGGCAGGTCGTGTCAAGAGAACTGACTAGAAAGTGTGCTTGGAAGTCATCTCGTAGATGGCCTTTTATAAAGGCTGGAATTCTGTGTCTTGATTTTAGGTAAAGTCGCATAATGGGAATATAGGAACTGAGTTGGAGGCAGGAGGTGAGTCAGGAAATATATGGGTTCACCCAAGAGAAAAAGCAAAGACAGTAAGGATAGGGAGGAAAAGGTTTTAAAAGTATGTATGGGAGTAGAATCAGCAGAAAGCCAAAGACATCATATCTCTTTGGCAGCTCTGTGAGCTTCCAACTGTGTGCCCCTCATTTCCGGGCTGCTGGCACTTGCATGGTGTCCATAACACACTGCTGTCTGTTGAGAAAGTAATCTCACAAAAGGTTGACTAGCAATGACCAAAAAATGTAGAGTGGATGCCAGGTGGTATCCTTTGAGGGTTTTATAGAGCCTCCTTGCTGCTTCAACTTTTGTCTTGCCTCCATGAGATGCTCAGAGCTTCTATCTTTCATATTTATCCCAGCACAGGCCGAGGCTCAGGTGAAAGTGCTGGTCCATCCCTCTTCTTGACCTGGGCTGAAATGGAACATACTGGGGCTCCTAATAAGCAGGCAGGGTTGGGGAGTGCCTGCGGGACCTCCCCTGGCAAAGGTAAGGGGCAGATGGGTGGGAGCCTCAGCGCAGGACTTCTCTGAGGATAACCTAACCTAATAGAGAGGCCCCTCTCAGCTAAGCACCAGGAGGAGGGCAAATAAACCCATCAGCAGATCAAAAACATCAACACAGACACCTGTGGCATAGTGCAAAGTCCCACAGCTTCCAAAAGCAGGGACTGATCCTGAAGAAATACAGGAAGCCCCTGATCCTGAGAAGTAATGAAGGGAATGACAGGTGCTCAGGGTTCTGTTCCCAGAAACATAATGAATGAGTGAACAAAGGTTTTCTACCCATTCATAATGATTTTAAAAAAGAATTATCCCTGAAAATATATAATTTTTAATGAATAGAGATATACATTTCATCTGAGACTTTATTATCAGTCTTGATTGATATTGTTTCCCACTGAAAAACAGAGTGTAATTTAAACATTCATTCCACTTCGTAAAAAGTTCTATACAGAAATTAGGAAGTACCCGCAGCAAGCTGTAAGACGTGATGGTCTCCACACTCGGCTGAGCCTGGCTTTCAGTCTTCACAGGCTTTTTCCCTTGCACGGTCATAGGCAACAGCACCCACAAAATGTGAAGTCCAGGAGGAAATAGCCTGTGACCATACCAAACCTCTGGCCTGGCCTTCTAACTGCCTTCTAACTGCCCCTGTCCTCTCAGTATTTCTCCATAATTACCCGGACAGAAATTTCTATAGACACAATAAGCCAGTCTGACAGGATCAAACATTATAAAGAGAAAGAAGAAAAGGGAGAAAGAGAATGCTGCATTTTGTAAAAACAAACGGTGCCACATTGTAAGTATTTTGGTAGCTTTTCTTATATCTTTTTGGTTATACAGATTTAATATATAAATATTTCCTTGTGTTACAAAAAACCTTTACCCCAACACTTTTAACACTTGCATAATATTCCTCCAAATAGCTGAGCCATCCTTACTTAACCACTAACCAGCCTTGTTTGGGGCCATCAGACCTCTCTTTGTATCATTAAATTATACACAAGGTTCTAATGAATACCCCTGTGCAGGAAGCAGTTTCCATAAATCAAGTTAACTAGCTTGGAGGAATTCTGGGATAAGCAATTGAGGAAGATAATGAACACATCTTTTCTAAAAGAAGATGTTGCCTTGTGTCCTAGACAGATTACAAAGCCAGACCAAGACTATAACTTCTGAGGCCCTTCCTGCCTAAAGGGCCATCTGTCCCATGGCCTCCTGACTGACTGTCCCAGGGTCTTTGGGGTGCAGCACAGGCTTCTGTATCTGCAAGCCTTCTGGGGAACAAACCACTGCGGCTCATCGCATGCACAGAAATCCCTGCCGATGCACACCTCGCAAGACTCTATGGGTCAGGGCTCCACCTCACAATCAACCAAAGCCAACTGCAGGTGACAGGGGCTATCTGGCAGCTGGTGGCATAAACAGGAAATATACAAGCATTACCACAAAAATCAGGAAGCTGTGCATGTTGGCACATTCCCAGCATTCAGGAGGATGAGACAGAGAGAAGGCTGTGAGTTCAAGGCCAGCCTAGACTGTGTAATGACTTCAAGACCAGCTTGAATTATGTAACAAGACCCAGAAAAACAAAAACAGGAAAGCAGGAAGAGCCCAGGTGGAACACCATCAGAAGCAGCTGTCTCCACAGCTACTAGGCTGAGCCTGGATCTACTCCTACTCTGTACATCACCCAGGTCCAGAGCCACTGCAAAGGGCTGAGCACGCAGCCTAAGCCCACCTGTGTGTGAACCAGATCCCCTCCCCTCTTGGCCTCACCTCCAAGCAGGAAGAAGATTTGGATTCTAGACAATCCCAAAAAATAAATATCTGCTGGACAACCCTCGACTTCCAACACTTTATTTGACTTTCACAAAGGAACTCTAAGACAATAGAAGAATGACAGCTACTCCCATCTTACCATCTGGAAGCTGAGACTGGGTGAGAGGAATTGATTTCAACAACGCTGGATGTGGAGTGAGCTCACACTGCCCCTCAGCACTGTTTGTGATCTGATTGTGTGAATTATCGACCACACGTGTCTCTTGTTTGAGCAGAGTTAGTGGAAGAGGACCAGCCATCATGATCATTAGATACTGTACTTCATAAATGCACTGATCTGCACATCATTTGTCTTATTTTTTATTGTTGTTAATACTTTTTGCCCCTGGAGAAAAGATTGAGCCATGAGCTCATCTGTTCTGCCATTCAATGTATTAAATTAACACCTCAATGCGTGGACTAAAACTTAGAGGTGAAAAATCAGGTCCTTGCAGCCAAGGCTGAGTATCATTTATCTTAACCTTGCATATTAGGAAGACTGCCTAGAAATGCAACTTTGGAGTTCGTGGGAAACAAAATGTTCTGTCGGATTGTATGGAGGACTCAATCTCAAAGAAAAAAGTTGGGATTTGTGAGACTTGAAAATGATGCTAAATCTTGTGGGGAAATGTCTTCTTCCTGCTTTGCATTTTTCTGGGTCTCCCAGGCTGACTGGAAAGGAGCTAGGGAACCTGTGGAGGAGGTGCCATTTGAGATTGGTGATCCTGGAGCTGAAAGTCAGGTGAAGCCAGGCACGTAGTAAGGTTGGTGACCACTAGAGGTCACCAACACAGGGCAGGGCACTCCTGACCTGGCCTCTGGGTGGAAGGCCATCTTGTTATGGGCACAAGCCACTGATATTGCACCTTTTTTTTTTATTAACAGCAGTAAGCGGTCACATCTCTTCCCAATTACTAACCCTGCTCCATGAGTTTAGAGAAAATGAGTGGTCAGAAATAGACTACAGATCCAGGCTCTCTGTACTGTGCCTTATGTTATAACAAAATAATTGTGTGTAATCATATATTCTTCCTTATATTTGTGTATGCATAGGGAAAACTCTAGTGTACAACCCACAGCATTTGTCATTTCTAGGAGTAAAAGGAGTGTAAGGGTCATTGTCTTCCTACCCTACTTTTTTGTGTGTGTGAGTTTTGAATCAATATACCAGCATCTAAAAGCCCAGGTTAGAGCCACCAAAAGAGGTAAGTGACCAGCACTCTATCTCTCCCCACCCTTCCACTAACGTATGACACTAGCCTGCCCCCTTGACCTGTCCCAAACTCACTGGAACCCCAGGAAAAGGCCCTTGGGCAATGTTTATACTTGAAAATTCTAAACTCTCAATGGTTTAAGTATGTCAGTGGTGGAATAAAAGAATATTTCTTGAGCTGTCATGGGGAGAGAAAAACCCATCTTCCGTGGCCATTTTACCATTTACCAGGGTCTCTGCAGAGAACTGCGTATAATATATAAATAATAGAGCACTGAGGTTGGGGGAAGAATCAGGGAGTTCCTAATGACCTGACCAGAAGATGAATGAGGGAAGAAATAAGGTGAATGTGAAGTGATCTAATTCTGGATGGTTATTAGAATTATGAGCAAACTGCCCGGGGCTTTTAAGTCAAGTCACATTGCTGCCAAGTCACTGTTTGGAGATGTACCACAGGAGGGGGAAGCCTTCCACACTCCAACATTTAGGCAGAAATGTCAAGGCTGTTGTCCAGTTTAAAACCCAACATAACAACCTTAGCATCTCCTGCCCAAGCCGGGCACAGAACATGGTGCGCAAGTCAGTGTACAATTCCTCACACCCAGCCAAAGCCTCTTTGTTCCCGAGTTACACAGGGCATCTCTGTCAGCCAAAGGACACAAAAAACAGCCTAAAGGTGCATCAGGCCCCAGGCTGCCCCTGCCCTATCAGGAGTCCAGGGGAAAGGCCAGCTACAGGAATAAGCCAGAAACAAAGGCTCAGGGATGCAGGGCTGTGAGCCTGCCAGCATGACGCCTACCTCTAGAGCCCAGGCTCTAGAGAAACTAAGCTGCAAAGGCCACAGGGTCAGTCCATGGGTGAATGAGCAAATATAAATGGTGCCTCTTGTCCTGGCTAGGATGGAGCTGTGAGAAACACCCTCAGTCCCTGCCCTCCGGATCTCAAGCCTGCTGGGGTTGGGGTGGGGGGCAGCGGGGGATGACTTGACCCAATTCCTACAATCACAGGGGTGACAGCTCCCAGAGACAGAAAAGATTTTCACAGAAGTCAGTCACAGTCAGCAGACCTAGTTCAGACCAGGGGTCAGCAAGTCTCTGGAGGCATGACATTAGGCTCAAACCTACAGGATGTAGAAAAACAAGACTCTGGGCTGGAAAAGCTCTGCAGACAAGCAAGAGTGGGAAGGAAAGTGGTGTGACTGGAGTGTAGTGGGCAAGGACAAGGATAGTCCACATGGGGCTAGAGGCTACCCCTAGAGCCTCAGAAGTCAGACCCTGTGCTTTGCAGCCAACCAGGCTTGGGTTCGACTCCTGGCTTTATCCAATACAGCTGTGTGATCTTGAGTAAAGTTACTGGACCTCTCTGAGCCCAGCTCATCAAACACACAGGAGAGGGAATGGCCTTCTCCGTAACAAACACATGAAGAATTTTCTTGGTGCAATAATTGCCCACAGCAAGCATTCAATGGATAAAAGTACACCTTATGTGGAGACCACGCGAGGCTGTGGGAATGGCTGTAACATCTTCCCTGAAGCCACACGTTCAGGTGTAACTTTTTATTGCTCACTCTGACCTCTGACACACCCAACACAGGCTGTGTGCCTGATAGACTCACCACTCTCAATCATTCCACAGCTGCCAGGCGCCTGCCACCCCTCCTCCCTCTGCTTCATAGAGGGCTCCCCCAGCTCAGCACCACATTCTCCTCCTCCTGGGCATATGCCGCATGGCAGTGTTGGCCAGCATGTGTGTTTCATGCAGCCCCAGCTTCCTCTTGGGACTGGAATGAAGCTGGAGGCCCCAGCTGGATCGCAAGGCCACTCTGCAAATTAGTTTCAAGAGCAAGTACCAGGCCCCCTGCATGCCACACCACCTCTGCTTCACTCTGCCCTGCTAGACTCTTACCTTCCAGAGGCCCCAGTGTCCACCTCAGCACTGTGATTATGGCCTGGGGGCCAGGCCAGGCTCCTGCTGCTCCCTTCCCATTGTCCCTCCTGGGGGAAGCAGCACAGCCCACAGGACACACACTGTCACATCCACAGTGAGGGTCAAAAGCCACCCTCTCCACCTGCCACCCAAACTATAATCCCTCTCAGGACTGCAGGACCAGTGTCCTGACAAAATAGGCCACACATTGGGCCCAGGACTCCAGCTCTACCCTGGCCCTTCAGCAAGGCACCAGTTGCCTCCTGGCCAACTATGCCCTTGCCAAGTGCCACCCTGGAAGCCATTGGTCTAAAAGTACACAGATTTCTACACCACCATCCTCCTCCTCTAGCTCAATTTTCCATGCAATTATAAAGCTCACCTTTCAAAGGACTTAATCTCAAGTCTAGGAAGAGATTTCTGGGGGAAAAATAGCTTTTAAAATAGCTTCTTTTTTTTCTTTTCTTGCTATTAGAACTAAATTTGTCAAGTATTTGCTATGTGTCAGGTACAGATGAAATTCTGTACATACATTATTTTGATTAATCCTTACAAAAATAAAAACAAAACTCCCAAGTAGGCGCCACTCTTACACTCATTTACAGATAGGGAAATTGGTGCTCAGAGAGATCAAATAACTTTCCCAAGACCATATAGCTAACAGCTGGGATAATGAGATCCAATTCCAAGGCTGTCTGGCTTCAAGTGGGCACTTTTGACCACTGTACTTTGCCATTACCAGAGACTCCGGGTCCCCTAGAGATGATGCCATCCAGCCCATCTGTTATTTAAACCATCTGTTATGGTTTAAATCCAGGACGTACCCCAAAACTCTCATGCATTCAGAGATGGGGCTTTTGGAAGGTGATTGGATCATGGGGTGCTATATCTGCCAGTTGCTTAATCTACTGATGAATCCATAGCTGAATCTGCTGTTAGAAGGGGTATCTGGCAGGAGGAGGCAAGTCAGTGGGAGGTAACCCAGAAGGGTTGTCATCCCATCTCCCACCTCTCTCTTTGCTCTGTTTCCTGGCCACTGTGCCATGGGCAACTTTCCTCTGCCAGGCCTCCCCACCATGCTTTCTGCCTGGGAGCTGACCAATTATGGCCTGAGCTATGGGCCCGAACCAGTCTTTCCCACTTTAAGTCCTAAGTGTTGGGCATCGTGTCTCAGCAACTAGCAAAGTGACTGAGGGTCCATCTCTGCACAGATGAGAGTGAGGGCCAGAGAGATTTCCAAAGGCACACAGTAGACTAGTAGCAATGCCTAGCAGCTTTGCAGGCTCAGCCACTCAGGGCCATGTCCTATACATCGGTCATGTAGGACCTATCAGATCAGAAGCAGTATGGGCCTCAGGCCACACAAGGTTATTCTAAGACTGCACAGATAGAACCTGTTGTCCATAACCACACTGGAGTCAAAAGAATTAAACATCTGCCTGGTGAGTTCCTGGGAGACAGGGGACATTACTTTAAGAACTCCCCTCCAGTAAGAGCACAGTGGTGATCCCTTAGAGGATCTTCAAGGGTGCAGTGAATTAGGAAAAGCTGCTTTAGGTCCCAGTACGGGGCCGAGTTGACTCTGAAGCTGGCCTCTCCCTTATACTCCAAATTTTGGAGCCCAAGTCTTGCCTCATTCCATTGTTTGGCACTCAGGGATTTGGAGTCCTGCTGTAAGCTGAATGTGTCCCCCAGAGCTGGGGCCTTTCTGCCTCTTTTTTTTTTTTATGTACTTGGCACAGGGTCTCCCTACATAGCTCAGACTTGTACTGGTGCCCCTGTTTTCAGCCTCCCCAGTGCTGTGATTCCAGGCGTGGCCTACCACACCCAGTCTAACTGGCTGGCTCAGCGCACCCGGGGGCGGGGCCAGCCAGCATGTGCTGCTGGGGATGGAACCCCAGTCCTTGTGCTCACCTAAGCAGGTACTTAGTCTATGGAGCTATCTCAGTGGCCCCCTTTCTGTCTCTTTTATGAGGGAACTAATGACCCTATAAAAAGTCTGGAGGGAAGCATCTAGGCCCTTCTGCCCTTCCACCACATAAGAAGCCAGCATTAGTCCCCTCTACAGGACACAGTAAGAAGACGCCATCTTGGAGCAGAAAGCAGGCCCTCTTTGACACTGTCTCCAATGGCACCTTGATCTTGACCTTCCAGTCTCCTGAACTGTGAAAAATACAGCATAAGTTTCTGTTATTTATAAATTATCCAGTCTGTGGTATTTAGTTACAGTTCAGAGATCTATATTTTGGTTGTACACATGTAATGACAGTAATCGGTTCCATTCCCAAAGCCCCTTTTTCAAGAAATGGCAACACACACAGCCTCAGAGTGCCATGTCCTTTGCTATATACACAGGTGTTGAGTCACAGAGGAACACCAGACCCAAGCTAGGCCGATCAGATTATCTCCTCCTGAGACTTTGGGATGGGAATATAGAACCTGGGATATGAGACTAAGAGGTCAGGACTGATGTTCCCATCGTTTGAAGTGACCTTGAACAGAAGTCAAGCTGTAGAGAAGAAGAATGAAAGGTGCTGAGGATGTGAAAGGTCATGAGGTCTCTATCATGAGCAAAGCTGGGCAGCACAACATTATCTATCCCATGACAGCAACAAACAGCTCCCCATACACTTCCCTATTCCCAGCCACCTCAGCCACTGCAGACACATCAGTGTCCCTACCAAACTATGCAACCATCAAAGCGAGCAAATTCCCTTCTCAGTAAACATTCCTTCCTCAGATAGAGTGAGTCAACTGTGTCATGACCTCTCCCGCCTCCATATAACACCTTCTCTGTAACTGGCCAGACAGCTTTCTTAAGGCCTTAGTAGTAAGGTCTTCATGAAGTATTTGAGTCATTCTTGGCTGCTGGTTCACACTAGGCCAAGAAACAGAATCTGTCGCTGACATTTTCAGCTGCTTAGAATCTTCTCTTTTCCAAAAAGGAACCATCTCCAGTGGTTGGACCTGTTAATAACATAGACCCACCTCCCTAGCTCAAGTCAGCCAATCAAAATATCCCAATCCCACTTGATTCAGTGACTGCTGAGGGTGAGGGTGCTACCCTGACAGGTCCACTTTTCCTATTGTTCAAGGAGAACTATTGGTTAAACCAGAACATAGATCTCTAAGGTACAGATAGGTGAAAGGCACAGTGACAAGGGAGGGGGCTTCTCCTGCTACATTAGCCTTGCCCAGAATGTCTCTCAAGCCAAATGTGAAGTGACCATTTTCTAGTGCTGGTAGCATTCACTGGGTCATATATACAGCAGGGCCAGCCCACACTAGGTAGCAGAAAGAACTTTAACCATGAAATCTCACAAGTTTTAAGTGTTTTGTAGGTCAAGCTGCCTCCCTCTGTTTAGAATACTTGGCTAAGGTCTGTGTCAGAGATGGAGAAGGGACACCAGCTCTTCCATACGTTATCTAAGCAGTGACATATATCACTTCCGCTCAAGCCTATTGGCTGGAACCAGTCACATGGCCCCTACCCAACTGCCCAGGAGTCTGAGAAATGCAAGAGCCCATAGATATTCCATGTGCACCAACTGCCACAGCCGTACGATTTTTTTCAAATTCCCAAATATTATGCTGAGTGAGTTCTTTCTTTGAATTTTCTCCAGGGCCTCAAAGAGCCACAGCTTTTAAAGGAGAGCCTAGAAATCAGAATCACTGTGCACATCCTGCTCTGAGGAACGGCTGCCCTCATCTCTCTGACACAGCCCTCAAGGCAACCCCAATTGAGCCCTACACTGAGCCACCGACTCAGCTGTACTGCTGCTGGACAGACAACCAGACCCATGGCCTCTTTCCATAGCCCTTCGGGGAGCACTGGGGAGCAGGCTGCAGAGCTGCACCAAACCTGCTAGGCCCCAGCTTCTATGAGAAATGCTCTTCCTGTGCAATTAGGCCAACACAAACAAATTGGCCCAGAAAATCAAGACTCCCACAAGCACAGGGACTTGATCTTGAAGGTAGACAACACTGCCAGCCTTGTAGCTCTTAATCAACACAATTATGCAGAGGCCTTTGCCAGCAGTCCCCCTTCTAGTCTCTACCCACCCCCAGATATTGCTCAATTGGTAAGAGCCTAATTAGTGCAGAAAGGAGCACAGGGAGGGAGGGGAAGGCTCCTTGCTCCTCTTCAGCAGGCTGCACACACCTTCAAAGGAGCCATTCAGGGCAAGTGGAGAGCTCTCCTGAGCAGGGAGCTCAAGGTGAGGGAAAAATGGCAGCTCGAAGCTTGTAAATCAGCACCGCCTAATGCAAACAATGTGCTCTTCCTGCTTCTAATAAGCCCATTTTCCCACAGCTGGAAGGGGCCGGTAGTTGCAGGGAGGCCTTTGATGTGATTCATGGGAAGCTTGATGCTGGCGCGGAAGCATTCTGTAGCAGGCTGAGCCCTTTCATCTCAGCAAAAAGACACCCCCTCCAATATCCAGCTCACCTGGAAGACAGGTCTTTTACAACAGTGATTCTGGAATCAGCTGTTCAAGAAAACCAGATGGGTTTGCTTTCACTCATCCTGATCAAATTAGCCCAGAAAACTGGCTTCCTAGAGGCAAAAAGGGGTGGGTGCCGGTAGGGCAGGTATGGCTAGGCTTTGAGGCCACAATGGAATAGATTGTGCAAATGTTCATTTGTATAAACACAAATGTTCTTCAGGAAATCTTCTGACTAAATTAGGAAAAAAATGTTTATGATCAATGAACAGAATTAAACCAGACTCCCCAAAATAGTCTATGCTATTTCCATTAGTCACTACAAGAACGAAGTTCATTCTTTGTGCATGACCTAGCAGATGGGAGGGCCCCGGAGCTGGAAGCAGAGGAGACCCTGCCTGGGCTGCCACAGGAAGCACTGTATCTAGGGCAGAGTGGAGGTACTGCAGAATGGCCACAGTTGCCTCCCATTTCTGTCTCCACTGTCCTCTGCCTGGGACACAGATGCTGGCCAGAGAGCTGCGCACAGGACCCTTCTCAAGACCCTCTGCAAGCTGTTCTCCAAAGGCCTCTCTCCGGTGTTGTTGCCTTCCTGGCTCCCCATGCCATTTGCTGCCTTAGGTCTTTCTAGGCAAGTCTTGTGTTTCCCTGGGAAATCTCTGCCTCACATCATCTCACTTTCTCCCCACCACAAGCCTGGGAAGTAAGCAGGGCATCATGAACCACACAGGAACTGCACACTCTGTACTTCTCAATTGTTTGTACTATATAAAAGGAAACCACAGCTCAAGGAGGTTATCCTGTGTACCCAGGTTGGCCCATATAGCAAGTGGCAGAGTGACGTAAATACAGTACCTTATAGGGGTACCTTTAAAAGACATAAATGCGACAATTAAAACCAGTAACCTCCCTCATCCCTTCACTCTGCTCATACCCAGCCTTCCCTCAGCATCCTGCAGGACCAGGGCAGGGACCACTGTGTCTGCTTAGAGGGTGTTTCAGCAGATCCTAATCAGAGCTCAGGTGTATGATCTAGGGACCTACACATATGCATAGCGCTTTTTCATCCATTGATTTACACAGAAGCTCAGGGAAGGAGTGCAAAGCACATCAGCAACATACCCAGGATGCTTCCCCACAGATGTCAGAACCTAAGAGGCCCCAGGGGTTCCTGGGAGATAATTCACCCTAGTTCATCGAGAGCCTGAGTGAAAGTGCTTCTGTGTGGCCATGTCCCCAACCTGCTCCCACCCAGTCCACAGAAGAGACAGGAGGACTGGGAAGCAGAACTCCAAAAGACCTATGGTCTATCAATCTGTCTTTGAGATCCTTTCAGTAGGAAGGGGGATGAAATTCCCTATTTATGAGCAAGATGGTGACAGGTACAGTGTTAAGGGGGCAGTGACAGTGGTCTCCAAGAGGAGGGTGACAACAGACACCCCCAAGCCATAGTGATTCTTCCAGAGCCATGCATTGATTTCCTGCAGGGGAC
>NDGM011111835.1:0-11827 GCA_002564305.1 Octomys mimax
AGTAAAGTCAAAGAAAAGAAACTGAAACAGAGCAGGCCTGACATTTCCTCTAGCATGTAGAGGTGGATCAGAGCCAGTCTGTCTCAGTGAAACCTGTGCTTCAAGTATTTAAGACCAGGGCTGGGGAGATGGCTCAGTAAAATAAGCACTTGCCTGGCAAGTGCAGGGGCCTGAGTTCATTCCCGGTTCCGCAAAAAAAAAAAAAGTATTTAAGACCATTGCCGACCTAATGTCATTTAGTTGGCAAAAGGAGTCCCATGTATCATATACAGGCATGTAGATTTTCTAAGTCTGAGCTAGGTATAAAAGTCCTATTTTACAGAAGTTTTACATAAAGTCCTCTAGAAGGGTTTCTAACGTTACTCTCTCTAGTGCTGTTGTCTAAAGTCAAGGAATACCAGTACATTTAGCAACTAGTTCAAATGTAAAGTCATATGCAAGTACAAAACAATCATAAAATGTCCTATTAGAGAAATATCATAACCTTGTAACATTTCCATGTTTTAACCTAGATTTACCAACATTTTGACCAATATTTTAACAAAATTATATAGGAGACACAGCATAAGCAATTGTAAGCAACTTAAACAGAACTGTGTGAGACAAAACTGTATGAGGCAAAGCATGAGCATTGGGCCAAAACATATCTGAAGCATAAAAATTTGTTATCAGGATGAGTCCCAATCCAGAATCTATGAAAGAAAAGGAAACTCATACCTCTGTCCAATGATCTTGGTGGATGACCTCCAAATGATATAGGGGAAATGAAACTCACAACCTGAAAGGTACGAGTTTGTGTTCTCTAAAACCGAAGAATGAATTTTAGGAACAGACGTTAAGAGTAGAATATATTTATTGGGGGAAAGAAAGCTTCTGCCCAAGAGAGGAACAGAAAAGGGGCCTGAGCAGGTTGTTCCCTTGTGTTGCCTTTTGCCAGCCCTACTTTTCCCTGTACCGTTTCACCTCTGATTGCCTCTTGACATGCCACCATGCTTTGAAACCATTGAACTAGGAAATGAAGCCACTATAGGCTTAGCTACAATAAGTCTTTCCTCTTTTAGCTTTGGGTGTTGGGCACTTTTCCTCAGCACAAGAATTATTAACTAAGACAGAAGTCTTGTTGCTGCCTGCTTTTTACCAGTTCTGCCACAGACCATTTCTTTTCTACCGCCCTGTCTTGGAGCCAGCCAACTATGGACTGAAACCTCTCCAAACTGAGCTAAAATAAACCCTTCCTCCTTTGACTTGTGTTTGTTAATTTGTCCTAGCAGCAAGAAACCAAGACACGGTGGAGTGGGAGGGGGCACAATACTCAACATCCATAACTTTTAAGAAGAGGTTGAATTTCACTTAAGTTTGAGGGATTCAATCTATGATTGGCTGCTCTAAGGCAGAGCTAATAATAGCAGAATGTTGTGTAGAGCAAAGCTGCTTATTTCATGGTGCCTGGGATGCAGAGTAAGGATGCAATGGGAAAGTAGGAGGGATTAAGGCCAGAAGTAAATCCCAAAGCTAAGCTTCTATGACTCATCAGACATACCAGGTTGGCATATTCTGCTATTGAAAGGTATAGATGCCAAAGCCAGTCCCATTAACACGCTACCCTGCCATTAGGGCACACTGCTTAGGTATTAAGTGCAGTTTTTACTTAGACATTCCTCATTTAACAACAAAGTTCTGTTCCATATCTGGTGACCAAATAAATTGGTCACTGACTGAGGAATTGTACATAGCACGATTATTACAATATTGAAAACAAAGGAAACTCCAACTTGATGACTGGTTTTATTTGTATAATTCTTACATGCAAGTATAATGTGTAACATAAAACTACAATACTGTACAGTACAATCTGCAAAAATTACAATACTATATTGTAGAAGAAGCCACTATAAGACCAAACTACTGCTCACATTATTGCATTGTAATTCCAAATGTAAATTATAAGTCCAAGTGGCAGGCTTTAAGTATGTCTTGGTCTTAAAGCCACTGCGCCTTGGTCATAAATCCAAACAGCTGTTAAATAAGTGGGTTGTTAAATGAGGGACAGCTGTAAGGTATTCATCAGGATATCCTATTGTAAATTTAGGAGCATCTCTACATTCAAGAAGTACAGAATGACATTCAGGAAACTTTTATAATAGTTTCACAAAGCAAAATTCCATTCTCAAATTGATCGTAAAATTACCGAAAGAAATCAGTTGAAATCTAAACAAATGGAAAGCCTGTGATCATTCACAGCACTAGTGTTAGATATATTTGCTTACATATTTTGGACATTTGCCTCTTAGGTACAGTAAATTCCTGGATTTTGAGCAACTTGGTCCATTAGTGTTTCACAAGACATAATGTCTTTTAAGAATTTTTAACTTGGTCAATCCCTGGTACCACATGCCCCACCAGTCCTGTCCCCTGGGCGTGCTGAGCCAGCCATGGAGTCCAGGCGTGGTGGCACACACCTGTAATCCCAATGTCGGGGAGGCTGAAAACAGGAGGGTCACAAGGAGTCTGAGCTATGTAGTGAGACCCTGTACAAGTGCATTAAAAAAGTCTAAAAACTAAAAAGAAATTTTTACTTGATATACAAGTGATCTCTTGCCAACTATGGATCTATTTAAAACTAACATAACAGCTGATATTTTAAAAACCACTAAAAGCAGGAAATACTTCATGGTAGAAGTTTGGGCAATGACTATTTTGAGGACTGACTCCAAAGCACGAGCAATAAAAAACAAGAACAGACAATGAACTGCATCAAATACAAAGCTTAAAGAAAGCAAAGCAAAAGCAAAGCTGTCAAACTGGAGTTTCCTTTGATCATGTCCTTATTCTGAATACTGTGATGTGTATGCCATGTATGTAGTCCATGTTGGACTAGTACATCATGCTGAATATCACATGATCACAGCTGGCTCTCTCTCACACTTCATGTACTCTCTTACTGCTTTGATAGCCAAGTGCTTTGGATTATGAGCAGAATGAATTCTTACAAACCAAAGTTTCAGTGTATATAGTTTGCGAATATTTTCTCCCACTCCACAGCCAGTCTCTTTACTCTGTTGATTGATTCGAATGCTATCGTACATGGCATACACATCACAGTATTCTGAATAAGGACATGATCAAAGGAAACTCCAGTTTGAGAACTTCGCTTTTAATTTGCTTTTTTTCTTTAAGCTTTGTATTTGATGCAGTTCATTGTCTATTCTTGTTTTTTATTGCTTGTGCTTTGGAGTCCGTCCTCGAGAGTCATTGCCCAAACTTCTACCAAAAAGTATTTCCTGCTTTCTTTTAGTGGTTTTTAAAATATCAGCTGTTATGTTAGTTTTAAATAGATCCTAGTTGATTTAAATATATTATATGGATGAGAACCATATTTATTTTAGCTGTGGACATTAATGTTACCAAAGTGGTCTGGAGTCTCATAAATTCAAAGAAGGTAATTGTGAGCTAGGAAGCATGCAAGAAGAATGCTTATTAGAACCTAAAGAGAAAGCCCGTGACAGTTTGGAGGGGTCCTGGAGAAGAAAAGCTGTCAAATGGGCTCTTTATCTGGGTTCTTTCATAGATCAGCAGAGCAAGATATTCTCATCGTCCAGTAGCCACCTATCACAGGTGTCCCATGGGTTTAAAATAAACCATTTAAGGCTAAGCTTTCTTTATTTTTTATTTTTGGAGAGAGGGTCTACAGCGTGTCCAGGGTCTCACTATTAGATCGGATTCATATTGTTTCTCCTGTTCACAGCCTCCCAAGTGCTGGGATTACAGGCACATGCCACCATGCCCAGTCTCAGTTGCCATCTCAGCACATCCTGGGGGTGGGGCTGGCATGGCAGGCCCAGAGATTGAACCCCTGGTCCTTGTGCCTGCTTGCAGGTGCTTTAATCCGCTGAGCTATTTGGCCGGCTCTAGGACTGAGCTTTCTAGTATAGAGTTTAAAAGAAAACTACTCAGTGTTTCTAAATTTCTCGAAACCCAGCCCAAATGTAGGGGGTCTTTGCTTATTCAGTGCATTCCATTCTGCTTAAGAAATTTGACTGAGAGTTAGAGACCTAACTGCATGATCTTATCCTGACTCCTGTCATTTTCCCTGTTTGCTGTTACATTCCTGAGTTTTGCAATCTATATGGCTCAAGCCCTGTGTAGATGCTGTTTTCTTTGTAAGGTTAACCATGTGAACTCTTACCTTAAGCCCTGTCCCTTGCTAGCTGCCTATTTATGATATAAGTAGTTAAACCACCTATTACTTTTTTTTTTTCCCGGAACCAGGGATTGAACTCAGACCCTTGCACTTGCCAGGAAAGCGCTTATTCCACTGAGCCATCTCTCCAGCCCCTACATTAATTTTTCTAATACCATTTATCAAAGATTCATTTTGTGTGTCTTTGGATTGACTTGTTTTACTTTGCTGGCCTTCCTCCTTTCCTGTCTTCCAGTCTTCCTCCTTTCTTGTTTTTTGTGTGATTGTGGTACTGGGAACTGAATCCGGGGCCTTTATAAGGAGGTGCTTCCTCAGCCCTACACATAAGAGCCAGGAGGATAGTGCACTTCTGAAATCCCAGTACTAGTAAGGCGAAAGCAGAATAATGAGTTTGAATCCAGCTTATCTAGCAAGACCTTGACTCAAAAAATGAGACAAAAGCTCTCCGCATAAGATCTAAGATGATTAAAACCTTCAGAATAGAGAAAAATGCTGACTGAGCAGTTGATTTCTTAGCTATTACACCAAAACATAGACAACATGAAAAATAAGTTGAACTATCAAAATTTAAGACTTGTTTGTGAAATCATAAGAGCAAAGAATTTTAAAGATAACAGGAGGAAAAATTTGTGAAACATAAGTGATTTACATAAGGAACTCTTACAAGTCTAGTAAAAAGGCAAATACAGTTAAGTAGGGAAAGGATTTGAATAGACATTTATGTAAGAGATATATACAAATTACAAAGAAATACATCACAAGATGCTCAAAACATATTGCAGTTTACTTTTTTCTTTGGCGGAACCGGGGATTGAACTCGGGCCCTTGCACTTGCCAGACAAGCGCTTATTCTACTGAGCTATCTTCCTGGCCCCCATATTGCAGTTTAGATCTTAAGTGTTCATTATTGGTTCAGATGTTAAAGGCTTTTTCACATACCTGTAATAGGAGATGGAAAAGCCTTCGCAGGTGGGTCTGGTGGAGCAAAATTTACTCATTGGATAGTTTCCTTTAAGGATTGGGACTCAGTCTCTTCTGTCTTTATCTTTGTGTCCTCTCCACCTCGACAGGGTGTGGTCTGCCACTCCTTGAGATGATGCATTCTACAACAAAATTGCCTGAAATCAATGGCTGAATCCATGAGCCAAAGTAACCCTCTTCTATTGTTTATGTGAGGTATTTTGTGACAATAACAGGAAGCTGATTCATATTAGTCCTTAGAGAAATGTAGATCAAAATGAAAGTGAACCCTCATATCACTCTAAGCAAAATGAATATCCTTGCAAGAGATAAATTTGATTAATGAGGTATCTGTCCTTGTTAGTGCAAATTGGTCAACACACTTAGGAAAATTTTCTGTTTCTCAAAGTTAAATATAGAAGTGTCATACTGTTGTAGGAATTACAGTCTTCTGCTGTTGCAAGAAACTTAGTGGGCACGCAAAAAGGTAAAGAAAACCAAGGTCTATATAATTGGCTGACCCAGAAGAAATTTGTATTCCAGATTCTTGGCACAGGAGGTTTTATATTCTAGTTTAAATTGTTTGGCCTGAGGTTGAGCACAGTAGAGTTCTCTGAAATAGAAATTTGAAGATGTTATGTTCTGAGGTAACAGAGACAGAAATTAATTGGAACATTTTGTGGTTCCAATGGAAAACATTACCTGTTGGGAGGAATTGTGGGGCCTTGTTCCCCAAGACAGGAAGTAGAAGCTTGATGAAAAACTGGGGCCTTAGAATTCTGACTTTTGTTACAACAGTTCCATCACTAGATACTTGCATACACATACAGACACACACAAATGAAAAAGTATGCCCACACAAAACCGT
Organism: Octomys mimax; assembly: GCA_002564305.1. Taxonomy (NCBI): domain Eukaryota; kingdom Metazoa; phylum Chordata; class Mammalia; order Rodentia; family Octodontidae; genus Octomys; species Octomys mimax. Next base: position 6,030 of record NDGM011111835.1, read on the forward strand.
GTATATGAAACTTTGTAGTGCTATTCACATTAGTCAAAAAGTTGAAAAATCCCAAATACCTACCAATATAGATATAAGTGGCATAGCCATATGGTAGAATGAAAAGGAATGAAATGTGGGTATAGTGATGTACATTTTTAATCCTAGATACTCAGGAGCCTGAGGGAGGAAGATCACAAATTCAAGGCTAGCCTGTGGAACTTTAGTGATACCCTTTCAAAATTTTAAAATGAGCTAGGGATGTAGCTTATATGTAGAGTACTTACCTGCATGAAGGTCTAGGTTCAATTCTCATTACTGAAAAAGATAAAAAGGAACGAAGTATTGCAGTGTGCTTCCATCAGGATGAATTTTGAAAACATGCTAGCATGCTAAGAAAACATTTGCAAAAGATTACATACAGCATAATTCTGATGCAGAATGTCTAGAACAAGGAAAAGAAAATTTTTGAGACAAATTCTCATGAAGTTGCCTAGATAGAACTCAAACTCATAGTTCTCCTGCCTGAGCCTTTCAGAATTCTGGGATTAAACGCTTACACCACCATGCCCAGTCAATTTTAAGTCATCATTTCTTTTCTCTTTGTCTCCTTTTCTATCTTTTCTTCCCTCTCTTTTTCTCTCTCTCTGTATTCTAGGCCAATAGTGAGCCCACTGTGTAGTCCAGTGTAGCTTTGAACTCAGGATCCTGAATGCTGAGATTACAGGCATTTGCCACCATGCCCAACAATTTTCAATTCTAGAATGCCCAACAGTTCATTCCATAAGGTAGACTGTGTCTGTGACTAGAAGAGGTTGATTTAATAGAGAAAAGTTGAAAAAGGCAAAAGTAAGGAACTCAAGAGTAGATAGGTTATCAAAGAGACTTTCCTTGTAAGTAGGACAGGGAAATAACTAAATAGTTGTCATTTTATGTAAGTATTACTTATACTGTGTAAGGATTAATACAGAGGGAACTTCATTATTGTGTTATTTGTCCAGAACAGGGAAATTGTATAGGAATAAAATAGTGGTGATGTAGGGCTTTGGGTATGGGTAAGAATGCAGGTGTGGCTGTTGTTGAACTCCATATTTAGTCTGAATATATTGCAAAGTTGATGTAGTGATGTTGCTTAAATCTGAATATGGGGCTGGGGAGATAGCTTAGTGGTCTAAGTGCCTACTTAGGTAAGCACAGGGACCCGGGGGGTTCAATTCCTGGTGCTACATATCATGCTGGCCCCAGAACCCTGAGTGTGCTGGCCCCTGAAACCAGGCGTAGTGGTACATGCCTGTAATCCCAGCACTGGGAAGGCTGAGACAGGATTACTGTGAGTCTGACCTGCATAGTGAGACCCTGTACCAAATAAATAAAAGATTTAATTTTTTAAAAATCTGAATATAGTAAAATCTATTGAATTGTGCACTGTAAAAGTGTGAGCTGTGTGATGTTTAAAATATATCTTATTGAAATCAAGTATGATACCCACCTGTTATCCTAGAAGTTGGGATCCTGAAGCTATAATATTGTCTGTTCATAGCTACCCACCCGAGGCTACATAGTGAGTAGTACAGGCTAACTTGGACTACATCTTAGGAACCTGCGTTTTATTTATTTTATTTTATTTTTTATTTATTTTTTAAATGTAGTTGGTACAAGATCTAGTACCTCAGCTTACCTGCGGCAGGGCCAGCGCGGCATGTGGTACTGGGGATTGAACTCTGGTCCCTGTGCTTGCCTAAGCAGGCGCTTATTCCACTGAGCTATCTTGCTGGCCCAGGAACCTGTATTTTAAAAACAATAATATATACAAAACTGTGTGTACACATCATATTTTATGTATAGATGTAGTTTGAATATGATCAGTCCCCTTAAATGTCATATAGAAATTTAATCCTCGGTATAAAATAAGGCCTGAGAGCAGCAGGTAAGATCTTTAAGAGGTGATTAGGGCTCTACCTTCGTGAATTAATTAAGCCACTCATGATTAATAGGTTAATAGTTTAGTTTGAGATTATGTAAGTTTTCTCATGTGTTCCCTTGTCCCTGAATCACTTTGGGGCCCTCCTAGCTGTATAGTTCCTAAAGCTTGGATTAGAGTCGTGAGCCAAAATAAGTCTTGTGACTGGGAAAGTCTGATATTGCTACAACAAAAAATAGAGTAAGACAGTGTGGTATTTGTTTTTTAAAGGCTTGATATTGAAGGCACTGAACATAATCATAGTGATAATGTTCACATTATTGGTTGGATGTTTTTCTAAGACTTTAAAGATATGTAACTCTGGTTGCTTATGATTTGTCTCTTTACTTTGATTCCTACTTACCTCTCTGTTACCTGAAAATAGAATTGCTACTGGTGACATAAAAAAATACACCAGTGTGGGTCACCTCTTCTCTCCAAGGGTTCAGCTCCAAACCCCACCTGATAGGTAATATTTTGTTCTTGCTCAGTGCTGTGTGTCACACAGCTCTTGATAGTCCTGGGGGAAAATGGTGAAAGGATGAAGAAATATAGACAATGGGCAATATAGCAATATGGCTATGAAAATGGGAGATTTTTTTCTCTTTTCGTTATTCTCCTTAATCACACTCTACATCATAGAATTACTTGTGTCTATGGTCCCATAATTTCCTTGATCAGAAAATCAGGGACTCAGCCAAGTTATAAGATGTCACCGCAGAGATTCCCTTATGTCCTGGGACCCCATTAACCTCGAGGTGCTAGGGCCAAAATATTGGCTATGCTCTTGCCGTGTCTGTCTCTAAAATTTTCATCTGCAAACCTCAGTTGAACATGCAGAAGAGATTAATGACATTACATTGTAATGGAAGCAGTAAGCTTAATATTACTATCTTTTTTAAATGTCAAACAACTTAGAACATAAGATGAAACTGTTATTTTCTAATAACAGCCATGGAAATTCTATATTAAATTCTTACAGAATGTTAACAGACAACAATTACATATTTTACACAGAAATTTAGAAATCAAAACCATAAATAACATTGCAGCATGACAGTCATGATATTTTTAAAATACGCATTAAACATTCATTTTGACAACAATCATTTTTAAAAACAATCATCTCTAATGCATAAGAAACTTTTACCCAATTTATTTAATGGGATACACGTCACTTTTTTTTTTTTTTTGTTAAAGGCTGAGGTCTGAATCTGAAAGAAAAATCTTACCACTATAAGCAATTGAATCATGAGTACATTTAATACACCATGAGATTAAGAATAATGAATTGTCATACTCAATTGAAAACTTGTTTCTTAATTTATACAAACTGCATTTGTGAGAATACCTTAATGTATTTTTTTTCTAGAAAACTTTACTTTTTGATCATGACCATATTACTAGGTGTATCTCCCATATGACTGTGGAGTTCATCAGGGGCTCCTTATTAATGAACAAAGGTTGGCCACACCTCTATTCACCAGTTGGAGTCCTGTCTGGTAATCGCTGCCTACCTTAAGGGATTTCTGTTAATTATCTTAATTTTTTGATGTGGTTTTGGGAAGACCAGTTTTGATATCCGACTAACTGGTAATCCATTATGTGGGGTTTTTTTTGTTTTTGTTTTGTTTCATTTTGGTTTTTGTACCAGGGATTGAACTCAGGACCTTGTATTTTCCAGGCAGACACTTAAGCCATTGAGCTATTTCGCTGGCCTCTAACTGGTAATCTAAGTAGAAATGTGCTTTTAGGTGTATAACCAAAATTGTATTATGAACAAATTGCCCAAAAATGCAAAAGACAAAAAGGAAAATAGAACAGTTGTTGAGCTCAAGTAAAAAAGGAACAGCTGTTCATGGACCGGACAAATAAGTACACAGAACAAATATCTTAAAAATCAGACTGCCCTCAATTATATTTTTGACCAAATTGAATTATTATAGCTATGATGATTTTAGAAGTTTACAATTATTAATAGACTAGTCAGATTTTGTGTATCAGTTAACAGAGATCTCTTAGACTAAGAATTTGGAAAGAATACAATCTTTTGTCTGTAATAAACATACCTTCATTAATCCTAAGAATAGTGATAACTTTTACCTCAGTTATCTCTATATTCTCTCTCACCTACTCAGATGTGTGATTCCCATTTTGCTTATCATGTCCTGGGCATTCTAGTTCATTCCCCTAAGTAGGCCCTAGTTGGGATCCAGCCTCATCCTTTTCAACTTTTCCAATCTGAATTCATGATACAGCCCGACAGCATGTTCTAGCAAAACACAAGCATATCCTTGACCCCGAATAAGGTGTTTTGTTTTGTTTTGTTTTGTTTTTTCCCTTTCTGTACCTGATTGTAGTCTAATAGTATACACTGTCAAGTGAGTTGGGAGCATTCTGCCTTTTAGTTTTATAATTGAATTTTCATCAGTGAAAAATTGCATCCTATGTTTTGTAAGAGCAAGCTATCACATAGCTTCCTCTACCCTGAGATGATTGAACTGTGAAAACAAGCAAATTGAATTAATTTGTCTAAAGGATAATGACAGTAATACCAGAGAAGTTTGCCACTGTAGATTGCCAAGAGGATGAAAATTGTCATAACCACTGTTGTTGAACTGAAGAAAAAGGAAGAGTTAGAGTTTGCACCTTACAACCAGAGCTTCTCAAAAGGTGCTCAAGACTGCCAAAGGACCTAAGTTGGGTGTATGTTGAGTTGAGCATAGCCAGTTAATATCACCAAGTAAAGTCTGGAAATCATTTGGATTAATCTGAATATTTTGGGGTATAATATATCTTTGTTCGATAATGTGATCCAAACATGAGGTTGTCAAATTTACACCCCTATGGAGGCCTGCCATTATTTAAATGGAATGTTAAAATTAAGCTAATTTAAACCCAATAGTCTCAAAGCACACTGCAAATCTTCACACCTGTTTGTAAAATGCCAAAGCTTTTCTATACTAAGTAAGTTTAGGAGTATAAAACGGGCAATCAACCTTATTTGGAATCAAGAGAACACCAAGGATCCATAAAACTTTTAAAATCAGTAGTATATTCTGTATATGTTAAGACTGTAAATATAAAGCAAGACAGTTTTTATTGGCTGTATAATCGAAAATGACAAAATTTTTTACCATAACTCTAGAAGACCAAAGTTATCACTGAAGTAGACATTTTTTGAGATAAGGGACAAAGTTTCTCTTTATGGGAATTATGTTCTTTTAAGTAATCCTTTTTCAAACATCCCAATTATTGTAAATCTTAGAAAATATGACTTTTTCAACTGAGGGCAAAACATTTTTTATCTGAAGGATGGAGAGGAATTCTTTTTTTTTTTTTTAAAGGTCTTTTAATTTTTTCTCGTTGAGGGGAAAACATAAAGGTTCTTTGGTGTGTGTGCCAATTGTAATGGAGAGAGAGAGAAAAGGGCTCTCGAAGAAGTTTCAACCTGTGACTCAGTTAATGTTACAAAGTGTTGTAGTATTGGTATATGTGAGAGGATGTAAAGTGAGTGATATCTAGAATGGCTTTTGCATCCCTCTAGGTCAGAAATTTAGCTCCTTTTTTACCACAGACCTGCATCTACCACACGTGGAGCCTATCCACACTTGTTCCTTTAAATAATCAAGTCCATCTATGAATTTAAGTGGTGTCATAAAACCACAATTCTTTGATCCCCTTATGTATAATTTTTAAATTTTTGTCAAGAGACAAATTGCCAATTGAGCAATGGGAGAGTCTAGGGTGATTTGAGCAGTGTTTTAAGTAAATTGGGGGCCAGGGAGATAGCTCAGTAGAGTAAGTGCTTACCTGACAAGTGCAAGAGCTTGAGTTCACTCTCCAATTCTGAAAAAAA
>NDGM011111842.1:0-19938 GCA_002564305.1 Octomys mimax
AAAAAAAAAAAAATAATAATAATAATAATAAGTTTAGCTTTGTGGTACAAAGAATAATTAGGACTTATTTGTAAGTTTGTATTGTATAAAATAAATGACAGCTGAACTCTAATATGATACTTTCTCTGTCATCTGACATTAGTTGATAAAAATTATGAAAATCTTGGCAGTTATACACATAGGAGTTATTTATCTTACATGTACATTATTATAGAAGAGTGAAATTTCATTGATCTTTTTGTTGCCACTTTTTCTGTGCATTAAAAATAATTTTCTTGAATCTAAATCTGATTCTATATATTTTTATATAGAATTAGATCTGAAAAACTTACATTTTAAGTAATACTCACTTTTACCATGGTCATGTTCAAACAACCAATGTTATCTTGTTAAGAAATGTCTAAATGCCTGAAAATAATTAAGTTGACCTTTTCCAAACCATAATAACTGGGCTCAAAATTGATTACATTCATGCTCTTAAAATTCTGATTTGGTTGGATTCGTTTGGTGTAGCAAAGTAAAAAACCCCAATTTTTTTTTGATGGAACCAGGGATTGAACTCAGGCCCTTGTACTTGCCAGGGAAGCACTTATTCCACTGAGCCATCTCCCTGGCCCCTTAAGTCCTCAATTTTTAGTCCGTAATTGTTCATGACAAAATTGCATGGATAATTTATACATTTGCTCTGTTTATGACATAATGAACACTTATCTCTTTCTGGCCAGAAATGTCAGTCATGACAATTAAGAAAATATGGCTGCATTGAAACTGTTGTTTATATTCTGACATATTCAAATATTTGGAAAATTAAAAGTTTAAGCAATAGATAAGTTCTTCAGGTGTTATAGAAGTTCATAAACTCACAAAAAAGTAAACTATGTTGATATCTCAACTCTGTTCAGAGTTAAAATTGCCAGTATTTATTTCATGTACCAAGTTCTTAAAATATCTCAAGTAAAAGTAAGTGAAAATTAATGGAATGCATTCAAATGTTTTCTAAGTCACTTCTAGAATAAGAAAACTAAGAGCGGAACTTGCTATGACCATACTTCCTTTGTTCTGGTACTCTCACAAACACATGCGTTTCCTCCTACTCACTGGTGCTAGCTGGCCTTAGGGAATTCCACTAAAAGCAAACTAAAATTAGAAAACACATGTCCTTTGCCTAAAGCCTGCCACAGGTGAAGGATGGAACACAAAACACAGGAAAGGCAACTCTAACTTGAAGTTGCATCTAGTACTTCATTATTTATATATTACTTTAATCATTGGATTTTATGAGTACATATGTTTAACAACACAATCATGAGGTTTAAATAAACGTTTTATTTATTTATTTATATTTTAGGGTGTTCAGGGTCTTAATACTAGATCAGACTCATAGTGATCAGCCTGTTTACAGCCTCCCAAGAGCAGGGATTACAGGCGAGCGCCACCACACTCAGTCTCAATTGCCATCTCAGCATGCCCTGGGGGCGGGGCCAGCACCGCAGGCACAGGGATTGACCCCCTGGTCTCTATCCCTGCTTGCAGGTGCTTTAATCCACTGAGCTATTTGGTCAGCCCAAATAAATGTTGAGTGTTTACAAAACCCATCTTCCTGTCCTTTGGTGATAATTTGGAAATATTATAGAAAGTTTAAGAAATTCCTGAGCACTAGCTGAATCCCTTGATTGTCAGTTCCCTTCTATGTGAAACATAAGAGTAAACAATCTCTATAAAAATGCAAAGGCTCATGCAAAACATGATCCAGAAATAAAAATGGTTATATTATTGATAAATATCATAGTCTTTGCACCTTGTAGAGCAAACTAACTGGAAAGCACCAAACAGGATTAGGATTCGAATAGAACAGGAGAATACAGCCATTCTCAATGGAAAGCAGTTTCATATCTATGTTGTTAGATTAGTTTGTGTTTTGAATCATCCATCTTTTTCATAAAAGGAAACTGAAAAACATTTTGGCAGAGGAATTATTTTGTACACATGCAACTTATTTTGTTGTTCAATTTGTAATGATACTTTAATGATCATTGAGGTTTTAACAGAAATTGTTATTGACCCAGAAAATGAACTTTGTGTACAAAAATCTTCTCATCAGAATTTGGAAAATGAACAATAAATCTCTTAGGGAAATTTGAAAAATCCTTAAGACCGTGTGGTATCACATATACTAAAAGAGAATGTTCAGGGATGGGGATTTGGTATCAGTGTTTTTAGAAAAATATCCTTTCATCTCACAGAATATTCTACAAATTTCTTTGAAATGGAGAAATTATGGTGGTTGGCTAGGGAAGACAGAATTCATGGGTAATGAATTTGGTTACCCAGTAATTTGGTTCCAAACTCAATTGTTTAGGACTTTAGAATAGTGTGCATTTTTTATCTTAATGATGTTTGTTCTATTTATAAAATAAAAATAATATCTAGTAACAACCTCACAGTGCTGTTGAAGTTTTATATAGTGCAAAAGACATGGGCAAACTTGTAAACACATGACTGTAATCATCTCCTTATTGGCAGTTTGTAGAGAAGAGTAACGCACAGCAAGTTTAGTAACTTGCTAAAGTATGCATATACCCTTGTCATCCACGGATGTATGAATTTGGTTCTCGAATGCACCATGCACCAATTTTATTTTATTTTCTATATATTTCTGCATGATTTAACAACAATAAAATGTTGCAAAAATAAATTCTAAAAGACAAATGACAAAGAAAATTGTAGGTTGTATGATGATAATTGAAAAGCATGTAGAATCATTTGTGTTTCAGTAGTAACTATGCCATATGAAATTCTCACTTCTCCAAAATGTAGATAATGTGCAATCTAAAAGGTAGTTACCTGAAAAGATAGGTTAACACAGTCAGGGAACTGTAGTTGTGTGGGTGTAGCTTAGTATTTTCACCCAGCTGCCTGTGTAGAAACCTGGGGACCAGGGAGATGGCCCAGTAGAATAAGCACTTCCCTGGCAAGTGCAAGGAGCTGAGTTCAGTCTCTGGTTCCCAAAAAAAAAAAAAAGAAAGAAAGAAAGAAAGAAAAGAAACCTACTAGCTACTTGCTGCTTCTCACAAAGCCAAAGTAAACACATAGACTTAAATTAAAAATATTCAGAAAATACTCATTTTTAAACTGGCTTTAATTCTGCTTATGCCATATAAAGTATTGCTACTAAATATGGAGTCAGTGGTAATTTTATGTTATGTCCAGTGTAACATATTACTGACTTTATGTTTACGATAGATGATGGAAATAAAGTTTCTTAGATATAAGATTGTGAGGAAGGAACGAATATTGTCAGAAGTGATTTTCAAATATAGAACATTGAAACAGTTTTTGTAAATGTTAATGAATGAAATTCATACTTGGATAATAAGAATTTAACCGATCTTGTGTAGAGTCCCAACATCTATATTTTTGAAAGTTATTTAATTGATTCATGATAAGGTTATGGTTAAGAATCTCTGTAATGTAATATGAATTATATGTCTTTTTCATTTAAATGAAAGCAAGCAAGCTTAGCTCTAGTGCTTTGCTCATTAGCACTGACAACATGAGTAAGGAGTGTTTTAACAAAGAAGGCAATATTTTGCTGTATAGAGAATGTTTCCAGTATTCTCCTGTAAGTCAGAGGATTTTTCCACTCCTATGATTTTGTTTTCGAAGTTAGAGGGAAAGAGTTTTGGTGAGAATTCTATGACAAAAGTCTAAGCACTATAAATTCACCAAAAAAAAACTAAATAAAAACAACACAATATAATAGACAAATGTTTGTGTTTCATCTTTGGAATACAGCACACAAACATGGAATTTAATCTTTTTTCCAGAATTTCCTAACCATGCAACTTTGCTCAAGATTCTTAACTGCTCAAAGATCACTTTATTGGTGTGAAATAGAGACAAGAAACTCGCAGAGACACATTTCTTAGTTGAGGGATTCCGTAATATCGTCCAACACATTAGCTCAGCACTAAAAAAAAGAGAAAAACATCAGAAACAGGCTGCCATTTGCTACTGCCTTATAACTCAACATAAGTATGTAAATACAGGTAATTCCAGGGTGCTATAAAAAGTAGAGGTGAGTTCCCCAAACATTAAACAAAAGGGAAAGGAAGGATTCGTGGAGTATGTGCTACAGAAATTCAGACTCTGCTACAGTTTCCTAAGATGCACGTCTGAAGTCAGCCGGCTGAAGTATGCCTTTAATTATGAATACACTTATGATTTCAGCTTCTGTTTATTTTCCTGGTGATATACAGTTCTTGAGTTAAAAATCAAATCATCCGTACAGTTATTGACCCACTGTGACCTTATATGCTGCCTACATAAACACAGCAAATGAAAAAGCAGAAATAAAATGAAAACTGTTATGAAGCAATATATGATTCTTATAAATCATACTTGAAGTTGTTTAAGCCTCCCACAACTTACCACTGGAGGCATTTGGTGCATAATATCTAATGACTTATCCCAAATTAAGTTCCATACATATTAAAATTCTACCATGACTGATTGTCTAAGTTAAAGCTATTTCACTGAATATCTAGAAAAGTAAGTGCATAATAGAGCGAATAGGGCTTCTTTAACCTCTTTCAGGCGTTTATACATTTGGAGTGGTGTGCTTCTGGGAAAACCTCAGTAAAGTTTCATTCTATCTACAAAAAGATCATAGTGCTCTCTTACATGTGAAACCATTATGTAGTAGTTTTCATGTATTCATCTGTTTGCAGTATTTTAAATTAACTGTTATCCTGTAGTTAGCATTTCTCAAATCATTTTTCTTCCATTACTGCAAGTGGAATAGTGCTGTGATTGTGTAGTGATTTTTCATACATAATTCATATTCCCTTCCCTTCATAATTCACCTGTTGACCAACCTGGTCTTATAGTTGAAATACTATTGTTAAAATGATTAGCCACTGAGGCAGGAGGATCAGTGGGAGTTGAAGACTAAGCTGGGCTAAAAAGAGAGTTCAAGGCTGCCTGAACTGCCTAGTGAGACCCTGTCTCAAAAACACACACACAAAAAAGAAAGAAAAAAGAGAGATTAGCCAGAAGTGAGGCTTCAAGCAGTCTTTTCATCAAACTGCAGAGATAAAATTGTCATCAGCAAAATTAAAATAGACATCAAGACAGAGCTGTAGGTGGAAAACCTGAAAATAATCATCTTTTGGCACCCAAGCACCTTAAACATAAAGAGAATTGAAGGTGAATCCGAGGTTGAGGTCCTGCTGCTCTAGTTGGTTACTCTGTTCCTGGCAAGTAGAAGTGTTCTAGTATGCAGTGAGTATGCCACAAATATGTGCAGCAAGAATGAGATAAGGAATTTCATTTAAAGCAGTAAATGAAATACACTCTTAGTTTTATGAATAATTAAGAACAGTTTTGATTTGATATGAAATGAGCAACAAAATTGTACTAAGCAGTTTTATTTTTTAATATTTATTTATTTATTTTGTGTGTGTGTGTGTGTGTGTGTGTGTGTGTGTACTTAGTACAGGGTATCGCTATGTAGCTGGGACTCAGTGATCTTCCTGTTTTCAGCCTTTCAAGTGCTGGAATTACAGATATGAGCCTCCAGACCGGGAGTCTGTCACCAGCTCAATGTTCCCCAGTGGCGAGACTGGCACCACAATCAGTGGGACCGGGATCGACCTCTGTCCCTGTGCTTGCCAAAGTAGGTGATTTGTCCACTGAGCCATCTTGCTGGCCCTTTATATTTGTAATGAAGTATTTTGAGGTGTGGTCCTGACCGGCCTCTTCAAATGTGCCTGGCATCATCCTCCCTCTGCTTAACCAGCTTTAAGTGTGCTCCTTTCCCTCCTGTTAATCATTCGTCAGTCAATCAGACGATTCCCTGACTCACATTCCTGCCACGCAGGGCTCTATCTACTGTGAAGGGTCCTTTCACAGCCCTTCTTGTGGGTGGGCCTTGCTCTCTCTTCGTCCTCAGCTCCAAATCCACCCGATCAAGTACGTTCCACAACTGTATTTATTAATTGCATCATAATCACTTTCGTTGTTTTGCCTTTACTACTGTTTGGTTCATAACCTTTACTATCACCCCACAAAACCCTGTGCAATTATTTGTTTACTTGAGTTTTGTTTGTCACTATTTCAGGACTTTTTCCTTTTTCTTTTATTTTGTTTTTTGGTAGCAGGACTAAAGATTGACCCTAAGCCTTCACACTGAATTACAGCCCCAGCCCTTTTGCAAAATTCATTCATTCATTCATTCATTTTTGAAAATTTTGACACGGGATCTCACTATATTGCACATTTTAGGCTTAATCTTGTGGCCGTCCTGCCTGAGCCACTCAGAGTGCACGAATTATGGGGACGCGACATGACATCAGGCCAGCAAGACATTTGTTGTCACATTCATCATGATCTTCAGCATGTACAATGACAGTGGTAGCACTATTCTGAGTGTTTAATAGTGTCACTTTATGCTTTTATTATTCTATATTTAATATGTGAGTTTAACTTTTAAATTGTGTCAAGGATTTTTTTTTCATTTTTTTCTCTCTAAAGTTTGTATTGAAATGGTTTAAGCTAGTGAACTAATTTTTATTCAGTAACTGTTGTCGTATACATAGATAAAAAAAAGTATGCCAAGTAAATACCACGTTATTGATTAAACATTGTAAAGTGAGTAGAACTAATGTATCCACTTGTTGGAACTTTTTATTTTTACTTTTCCTCTGGAGAGAAAAAAATTAGTGCAAATTATTAGGAAAATAAAGCATTTTGGACATTGATGGAGTGAAAGCCTGCTGAAGGAGGAATCCATTTAATATGGGTTTTCCAATTCTGCACTTTTCTTTACTAGAGAAGGCCCTTGTTTCCTCCATGGAAGACCTATGCAAGCATAGATACCTATTTCCAAAGAATCTTGTCCCCGTATGCTACTGCAGAACATGATTCTTTCCAGAAACATCCTGGGGCAGGAATGGGTAAGGCCACTGCAGCTGGGCAGTGCCTCACAAGTTTCTTCTACAGGCTGATCTGAAAGTAAATATGCGTCCCTTTCTGCTTATGCTCAGAGTACTCAAATTTTCACATGCACCAAATACCTCGCATGTATAGCACATTGAAATGACCGATTCTCAGCCTGGAGAGTTTGATCTTACCTATAAAGCCATGGGAAAAGGGTTATTATATTCATTTGATAAGTAGGAATATTGACATTTAGAAGAATGTCCCACAACTAGTCAGTAAATCTCTGGGAACACATGAATTAAACTTTGAACTCATTCCCAAGTTACTATCAAATAAAATTACACATATAAAGGCATTTTCTGGAACTCAGACCTTATCTTAATGTCTACTGCTCTGTACCTTACTTCCTGCTCTACCTTGTGCTGTTCTCTGCTCTCTGTTCTGTTTACTTGGTACATCTCATTGTCATTCTACACATTTTATTTTCTTGTATTCTACAAGATGATTGACCTGTCACTGCGGGGCCCACTTAAATATTTGTGCTTCTGTTATGTAGGATTGATTCCTGGAGGGTGAACAAATTTTAATACCATAGAAGAATATTCTAAAATGGTACAAGAATTATCTGCTAGTGTCAGAATTACTTCGGGGTCTTTTTATTGTAGTCTGTAACTTTTTAAAATATATATATATTTGGTACAGGGTCTCACTATGCAGCTCAGGCTCAGTGATCCTACTGTTTTCAGCCTCCCCAGCACTGGGATTACAAGCTTGTGCCACCACGCCCAGACTCAGTTGTCAGCTCAGCATGCCCAGGGGTGGGGCTAGTGTGGCACGGGGTACCAGAATCCAACCCCAGGCCCTGCACTTGCCTAAGCAGGTGCTTAGTCCACTGAGCTCTTTTGCCAGCCCTTATAGACTGTAACTTCGTCAAAGCATTGGAGCATAGTGCACTGTGCATGTGTATGTCCCAGTTCTAACCCACAATCCAGATGTGGCAAATGCTAATGAGGGACACACACTCCAGAGAAGGAAGCTGCCTGAATCCCAGAGATGTAACAACTTCATGTGTTTTGGCTTTGAGGCTGGGTTTTTCCTGATCAACAATGTCTGATTTTTTTGATTGGCATAGTTGATACTGAAAATGTTTTTTCTTCATGAGATGTTGGCAGTAAAGGTTGGAGAATTAATTCTGACTGATATGACAGAGATAATCCAATTTTCTTTGAAATTACCATTCAAAACTCTTCATATCTTTTATCTTTGAGTGGTATCTGAAAATTAAATCAGAAAGTGCTGTACCTATTTGATAATAGATCCTTCTATTTAATGTCCACCACACTGGCCCTGTCTCTGGGCATGCTGAGCAGGCCACAAGACTGGGCGTGGTAGCACATGCTTGTAATCCCAGCCCGGTGGAGCCTGAGACAGGAGGATCACTATGCGTCTGAACTGTGTAATGAGACCCTGTACCTGATATATATTTTTTTTAAAGCCACAGGGATGGGGAGATAGCTCAGTGGTCTAAGTGACTGTCTGGCAAGTGCAAAGGCCCAAGTTCGATCCCAGTACTACATGTCATGCCAGCCCCAGAAACCCCAGCCCACTGCACCACCTTGAAACTGGGCATAGTGGTGCATGCCTGTGATCCCAGCATTGGGAAGGCTGAGACAAAAGGACTGGTATGAGTCAGATCTGTGCAGTGAGATCCTATATCCAATACACAAATAATTTAAAAAACTTTAAATTCACTATGTTGTTACAGAAACTTATGTTTAGGGCATGATTGATTTGCTTTTTGTGAACACTTCCTGAAAAACATTATCAGAGTACTGAAAGGAGAGAGGACAGGGCCTTCACTAACATCACAAAGAATGTTACATGCTTCTTTCCACCTACTAGTAATAATTGTTTATGAGTATGTACAATATGCATATATGTGTATGAACATGTTTTCATTGCTACCTCACACAAGGCCACTGGCCACCTACCCGCATCTCTCTGGGACCAGAGATCAGACACCTGTGGAGAGCCAGTAGCCTACATGCCCAGCCTGGTGCTGAATGCTTTCACACCAGCTAGTGCCACCCACTGCACCTCTACCTTGCCTTGTGAGACACCCACAGGATGCTTTCTAACGTGGGTCTGAAGACCTTCTGTGATTCCTATTTCTAAGAATCCATCATAGAGCTGGCCAAGTAGCTCAGTGAATTAAAGCACCTGCAAGCAGTCACGGGCCCAGTGTTGGATCTCTGGGTCTTGCCTGCCAGCCCTGCCCCTGGGGTACCGAGTGAAGGCTATCGAGACTGGGGGTAATGGTTCACGCCTGTAATCCCAGATCTTGGAAAGCTATAAATAGGCAGATCACTATATGTCCAATCTAGTAGTGAGACCCTGAATGCCCTGTAGACCTTTCCCTAAAAATACAAAAAAGAACGAAAGAAAAAACAAAAGAATTCATCATACTAAAAAATCTTCTTTCATGACAATACTTTCTATACCTCTGAGCCTCGTTTAACTGACTAAATCAAATCCTAGGTACTCTTTTCTTGTTTTGGTTTTCCACATTGGAATTTTTTTTTTTGGGGGGGGAGGTTTGTGCATGTGTTTGTGTGTTCCAATTTTTTTAAGAGAATAAAAAATAGTAAAAGAAAAATTAGAAAAGATACCGAATTTTACTAAACAGAATGATCGGACTTTAACAATGGTTGTTATATTGCATTTTGTTGTCTTGAAATTAGCTGTTCAGATGAACTGATAGAAGAGAAGTGAATCAGGGCCACATGTGTAAACATCATATTGTCTCCCTAGTGTAAGAATCTGAAAGAGTAAATAAAATCCAAAAGGTAAAATAGAGGCTGTCAAAGAGAAAGCAACCATTCAAAGCTAATCCTACATGTGTGCTTATGATACATGGAGTTAGGATTGTGCTGTTTGAACAATGAAGAAGAGAACAGAAAACAAAGCCCAAAGAACAGCAAAGTACACAAGCTCGGTCTTCTATGGCGTTGCTGGTGTCTTTCCTCTAAAACGATCTGGTAAGAAGGGTGACCAGGAGGCCTGACTTGAAGATGAGTTTCCATGGCTGAGTTCATGAAGTTTTATCTGAAATTTAAGGTGTCTTGGGCGTGGCCTGTGGGGAACTATGCACCATATATTTTAAAGGAATTAGTCTCTTTTTCAGAAGCCCTTAACTTGCTACTGTTTCCACACAGTCCTTGGATCCTTCAGGAAAGTTGACATAGGTGACAGATGTTGAAATTTTCCAAATATCTTAAAATTCAAGTCAAAATTACTGAACTGTCTGACCTCAAAGAATTCTACCTTGCAAGATACGATTACGATGTCTACCTTATAAGGACAGTGTTGATCCTATATTTCCTATTTTTTCCTACAAAAGTGCACATAGTATGTAAAACAACATCAATTAATAAATAAAATATGAAAAATACATATATAGTATTAGAATTATCAGGTTTATTTCTGGTTCACTTAAGAAAATTCATAATTCTTTTCTTTGTGATGAAGCCCTTCTTATACTCCATTATTATTTTGTTTATTTTGATACAGGGTTTTGCTGTGTAGGTCAGGGTGGCCTTCAGCTCATCATATGGCCCTGTTGGCCTTGAACTCACAGAAAATCCTTCTGCCTCAGCATTCCAGTGCTGAAACTACAGGTGAGCACACATGCTCAGCTGCACTCCATGATTGTAGATGAACAAGTACTACTTACAAAATAATGCTTTATTACCTTGGAAATTTCAGGTCAACAAATGACTTTCGTAATCTAAATATCAGGCCAATAGAGAAAAATTCACAATGTTTACAGCAGCACAATTCATGTTAGCTAAATCCTAGAGTGACCTATATTTTTGCAAACAGATGAACAGCTAAAGAAGATATGGCATTTACACAACTGGAGTACTTTACTGCCATAAAGAAAGATAATGTTGAGTCACTTGTAGGAAAATTAATGTACCTTGAGACCACAATGTTAAGTGAAATAAACCAGAAGATATACATGTTTAAATATTATATGGTTTCTCATCTTTGAGAAGCTCAAAGGATAAACGAAGAGCAAAATAAAAGATACATACTAAGAAGTGGGGAGATTGATCTTTCTCAAAGGCTAAAAGAATAAAAAGATGGGGAAATAATGGAAGGAGGGGAGGGAAAGCAATGAAGAAAAGAATTAAGGTATTTTATGAATATATGCCAACTCCGCACAAGGAACGTAAATATTACTTACTGCAAATATGTACACAAAACGAAAAAAAAAGGAAAAGGGTTGAGAGAGGGGTAGAGGTGGGAGGGAAGGAAGCAAAAAGAATGAAAAAAGAAATGAAAATGTATCAGGATATGCATCAAATCCCCACAAGGATTGTAACCATTCAGTACTGCAAACATATACTAAAAATTTAGAACATCCAAACACATTAAAATATCACTAAAACTGAGTTATTAATTATGCATTAATTTATCTTTAATGAATAATAAAGAACACTAAAAATATAGAGAAGTATATTAATTTGAAACGTTTGAGGAGATTGTTAAGTAGGAACATTCTGATATAGGCAGCTTATAAAAAGTTGATTTATTCAAATTAAGATTTCCATTTGTGTCCGTATAAACAGGCCACTAATTCATTCATTTACTCATCAAACATTTACTGAATGACTACTTTATGCTGAACACCAAGGCATAAAGACAAATATGACAAGATTTCTGCTCTGCAGATGTTCATAGCCCAAAGAGATGATCAATGTGCAAATAAGTAGAGGTAGTCTATTACATGACAAGTGCATTAACAGAGGTGTAATTGAAACGCAGGGAAAACTGGAGTACAAGGAAAAACAATATAATGGGGAGAATGGAGAAGTGATATGAGAAATAAGCAGAAAGGAACTTAGCAAGTGCAAAGAGCCATCTGAAATAAAAGAGAAGAAATGGTAGATGCAGGGAGGTGGACAAGAGCAATGGCTTGTGAGTCTGCCACTATTTGTGTTCTGGGAAGAGTCACAATGAAAATTTATCTATGTGTTTGCTGAGATCACAAAATTTGCATAATGTTGCAAACAACCTACTGAAAACAACTTAAATTTCATGAATATCATGTCAAGAAATAAAGATAACTCATTACAAGGAAAAAATACGCTGAATACTTCCATGATTTAGTTTATAGAATTTAAGTTCATTCATATAATGAAGTGATGTAGTTATAGCTGGTAGCTACTCATGTTCATGCTTCAGCTTGTAAAGAAGCTTCAATGTGATTCGGGACCAAAAACAGATTATGAAAGCTGGTAACTTAAATTGTGTTGTCTGTAGGTGTGTGTGTGTGTGTGTGTGTGTGTGTGTGTGTGTGTACCCACCCACGATCTTCATCACTTTGGCAAAAGAGGGTGTGAATAACACCACACTAATGATATTCACAGATGCTAGCAGATTGGAAACTGTCTCGCTAACACCTCTGTTGACTGCAAAGTCACAACAAGAAGACAGAATAGTTTAGAACTATTAGTAGACAATCCAAGTGGGACAAAGCATTTAGCTTTGAACAGGAAAAGGAGCATCTTAATAGCTCCAAGAGGAAGAATTAAACACAGAGAAAATGATGATTAGGACTTTAGGAATATACAAAAGCAAAAGGCCATTTAAAACTTCTTTAGTGTTCCTCTTAATATATCGTGTGTGTGTGTGTGTGTGTGTGTGTGTGTGTGTGTGTGGTGTATTGCTATGCATGTTGTGTAGACTTGCATGTGCACACAGGTTTGGAAAAATATATCAGGAAATTTATGATGTTATGGAAACTGACGAATGAATGGAAGTGTAACTATGGTGTGTGTGAAGGATAAGAAATATATTTACCTTTCTACAAAATGTGAAGACCTAGAAATAATAACTCTTTTAACAGCTCTACAGTCAATACACTGAAATGAGTGATGAACATATGTTTGAGGTTCAATAGGGGCATGTTCTGAAGGAAAAGGTGGTACATCTTCTTAACCACTCATTTAAGCTACACCTGCAGGAGCTTGAGAATAAACACTGTGAAACAAAATACTGACCTGAGAGTACTGTTTTTGAAGACATTATAAACTCTTGTTATGGTGAATAATTTATAAAGATTAAAATTCAAGGGCTGGCCAAATAGCTCAGTGGATTAAAATACCTGCAAGCAGGCACAGGGGCTGGGGGTTCGATCCCTGGCCTGCCATGCCAAGCCTGCCCCCAGGGAGTGCTGAGGTGGCAATTGAGACTGAGTGTGGTGGTGTGTGTCTGTAATCCCAAATCTTGGGAGGCTGTGAACAGGTGAATCACTATGAGTCTGATCTAGTAGTGAGACCCTAAACACCATGTAGACCCTTCCTAAAATACAGGAAAAAAATTCAAGGGATGAGAAGTGGCAGAAAATGATCCTAGAGGAGGTACAGCCACTTAGGCACAGGACAATGACTCTGAGTGAGTTTGAAAAAGTACACACTTTCTTGCAATTTAACTAGAAATGTCTCAAGTTTATCCTTCTTTATGGCAGAGTAGAATTCATTAAAATGAGAATGGGAATGATGGGAATCAAACAACAATAAATACAAATGAAACTTCCATAAATGGTCAAAGGAAGAAGTTCAGAAAGAGGAATGGAATGGGAAGTAAGAGTTAAGATACATTATGTACAGGTACAAATCCCCTGTGATGAATGTGATCAGTAGGTACAGAAAACACATACTAATAAAAAAAAATTTTAAAACCTTAAAAAATAAAGAGCAACTGCATTCTCAAGGCATAGAGTATTTCATTCATCACGTTACTGTCTTAGTTACTTTGCTCATGACTGAGACACAATACCTAATACCCACAAGTTGAAGGAGGGAAGATTTCTTCCAACTCAGTTTCTAAAGCATACAGCCTGTGATTGGCTGGCTGCTCAGGAAGGTGACTTGGGAGGCAGGGTAGGGCAGGGGAGGAACAGTCCATGGCACTGCACGCAGGAGGCAGCAAGCAGCAGCATGCCTCCTCTCTCTCTCCTTTTTTATGCCATCCAGGCTCCAAACAATTAGGGTGGTGTCACTCACAGCGAGGGTAGGCTTTTTTTTTTTTTTTGGTGGTGGTGGTATAGGGGATTGAACTCAGGAACTTGTGCTTGCCAGGCAAGTGCTTATTTTACTGAGCTATCTCCCCAGCCTCTCAATGATTAAGGGCTAGGGTGGGAGGCAGGTGTGTCCATATTCAGTTACCACCATCTAATTTTTTTTTTTCCTTTTTGGGATACTGGGGATGGAACTCAGGACCTTGTGCTTGCCAGGCAGGAGCTTATGCCACTGAGCTATATCCCCAGCCCCAGGTGGGTTTTGCATTATTCACGTCCCCCACTATACTGAACTAATTTAGTTGTCACACACCCTCAATTCCAGGATCTTAATGGATACCACATGTCTGTGATCCCAAAAGCCTCATCTGTAGGTATACAAGGCCCTGGGGAGACATCGAGATAAGAGGCATAACAGTTATTAACGTTTTAGGATTTTGCAGTCCGTTAGACTTTGGTAATATTACCGTAAAAGAAATACAGAAGTACCAAACATCTTTTTGACGCAAGTTGTGAAACAGTCCCCTAATTGTTATGCTAAATTCATTTTTTATAACAGTATCCCTAATATTGCCTCACTATAATATCATCAGTTATTTCTACTATACAGTATATTCTGTTGTATAAACTGCAGCCATTACTGATAATGAATTAAAAGGTCAGGTGTAAGCTTAACTCTAGGAAACAAAATATCAAAATTAATGGCAACAGCAAAATCAATACGGAGCATGAAGATAAAATGCTCCAGTGAGCAAAGGTGCATGACAGCCAAGGCAGAGCAGATTGAGGAATTCTAAAAACCATCAGAAAACAGTGTTCATGATGAGGAATTCGGAGAAGATTCCTTATTGTTCTTAGTCAACAACAGATTAAGCGAGCGGCAATGGAAAATGTGTAAGAGTAAATGTATTTATCAAAGGACAATTTTTATGGGAATCTTCTCTGTATCATATACATTATTCCCATTGTATATATCTTGTTAAAAAGGATTCAAAATCTTTTTTAAACTTACACTAGAAGCTAGACTCTATTAAGCAAGGAATGATGTCTTGACTTCAGATGTATGTGTAGCACCCGTTCCAGGGTTTGTTACACAGAGAGAGCCTAATAAAGATCTGACAAATGCACAATTTCCAGTGGAGGCGTGAAGATGTATCTATGCTTCCCAAATAATGTTTCTTCAAAGGACTAATAATATTGGAAATATGCTAGATCACATTTGAACCTAGATCCATGACTCTACTCCTTAAAAGTGAAATGAATTCTGACTGTATGTCACTGCAATCTGATCACTGCAAAAATAAAATCTATTTCCTGATTCTGTATGCTTTGGGATGTTGTCGCTAAATGAGGTGATGACATTAATCCTGAACTGATCCTTACAGCTGTTTCTGAAATATTATTTGATCTTTAGCAAATTAGTTAATATATATTTTTTTTGCCTTCATGTTTTCCTCTTCTAAATTAGGGGCAGTCAGTATGAACTTCTCTAGTGTCAGCTTAGTGAACTGGATTAGGGACAGGCCATCCATCCAGTGAACTAACACAGTCAGTAATCATGGCGGGAGTGTCCCTGTAGGTCACACCAATATCAAGGGGGTAGAAGGGGAAAATCAAGAACAAAGCATGGCCGGGAAGAGAAGACAGTCAAGCAGGGGAGGAGGGAAGGCAGGAAGGAAGGAACGCACCGCCTATGAGTAATGCTGGGGCATCTGTGGCTCAGCTACAGGCTGCCTGCTTTCATTGCCAGTACACTGGCATCTTTATGGGCACAAAAGAAGGCAGGGAGTTCATCTAACTTTTAAAGATGAACATAGATACCCTTTAAAGAATCTTAGATGCACGAAATACTAATGCTGTCATGCCATATTTTTCAATCCTTACATCTTTTCAGAATGGAAACGTGCTCTACTAAATCTTTTTTTGTTTGTTTGTTTGTTTTTTGCTCTACTAAAAATTGTAGGTAAAATTTCTTGCTGGTTAGTAGAAAATGATCAAATAATGATTACAATTTCCAGGATAACAAATACTTTACTTTTTTAAGGTTTCAAAAATTTATTGATTTAATAGTACTGATCACAGAAAAAAATAAGACTCCTGATTAAATATATTCCACTGTCCAGGCACTGTTTATTTTTTAAAACTTTATTCAGTATTGTCTTGACCATGATTAAGATATGGCACCGTCTTGTGACCTCCTAGAGGGTAAATGTGCTGCAGCTCATGTGCAACTCCTTCCAGTCCTAGCTTGGTCCTCCTCCAGTGTCTCCTCTTGGAGTTTGACCTGATTTTATTACCTGTCTTCATGCAAATCCACTGAGGAATGGGGTGATTCTGCTTTTGTTTCTTGGCCAGGGGTTGTTTGATTCTCAAAAGCTCCTGAGAAGACATGCTGCGGGTAGGAGGCAAGAGCCTGCACTCAATGGTGGACTGAAGCAGAAGAGAACAAATACTTCAGAAAAATGTGGTAAAATGTTGACTAAGAATTGGTTAACAAAGGACAGAATATTCTACTGTTCAGAAGGAAAAAGGTATCAACTTTGCTGATAGAAAGTAAGATACTGATTAGCAATGAGTAGCTGAATACTTCAGTCAGGTCAAGAACAGAGAAGGAATGAAACCAGACAACACAGGAAAAATTGTGAAAAGATTTCCATTATTTAAACCATAATAACTGAAGACAGCTAAGATATTACCTATTGGAAATGAGCTACAGTTAAAGGACCTACAGTGTACTTACATTGTCTAGCACTGATATAGAAATTTGGCCTTATTGTTATTGGGATATGGCATTTTAATAGAAGAAAAATCATGAATGAAAAAATAATTAAGAAAATTGTAACGATATTTAAATGAAGTAAATTGTAGTAAGAGGTCTAGTCACACGTGTGCCCAAGCTGACATAATCTTGGAGTTTATCTTATAGAAATGTGTAGTAGAAATTGTGTTTCAGAAAATATTACTATAAGGATGAAGCCCAGTTAGGCCCAAAATAGTGTCTATTTTCTGTTTTGTGGCTTTTTAATCTTCCAGTGTTAGTCAAGCCAACATGTACTCACATTCCACGTGTTCTCTTGGAGGGAGTCTTCTTACCCGGCAGGGATTTGGAAAGGCCCATGCTTCCTGGGAATTGCAAAGCAAGTCTACTACTTACATACTGTCTTTGATCTTAACCTGTTAGAATTTATCAGGGAATGGACTAGACCAGTGGGCCACCAGATGACATCCAAGAATCCCTGAGATTTTCACTTTTGTACAATTCTTCATAAAAACAGAATTGAATATAACTGAAAGAAAAAATGAGAGAGAGAGAGAGAGTTAGAGTTAAAAAACCTGGCCTATGTGATTAGTGGATCCCAAAATCTGCTGGAATGGCAGGGGATGCGTGGATAGGTAGTAAACTCAAGGAAGAAACACAGTTCAAGTCTGATTTCCAATACTGACCTCTTCCAAGCAGTCCTTCTACTTGGAAGAGGTCAATATTTGTTTTACCAAATCTTTGACTAGTTGAGTCAGGCTTATTTACCACACTAAGAAGGGTAATCTGTCTATTCAAAAGCACTCAAATTAAATATTAATTTCACCTATAAAACACCTTCACAGAAATGTTTAAACCAATGTTTGATTGAATATCTGGTACCAATTTGAAATATAAAATTAACATATATTGCTTATTAAAGATATTTGCTGAATTAGATAAAATGATTTAATATAAAATTTATTTGAGGATTATTAATTGAAAAATTATTGTGTATGATCAGAAATATGATAATATTGAATACTTTATCATTTCCAAGATGCTTAATCTCTCATGTGGACATATAAATATACTATACAGAGACTTTACATGAGCATTTTGGTACCCATGCAATAGTATATTTACTGTCATTAATAATGGAGATCCATTCAAGTTTTGAAGTGCTTTCCCTAACTATATTTTGTAGAATAGTACAACTATTCTATAGTTTTTTACTATAACTTTTTTTTTTTTGGAACCAGGGATTGAACTCAGGCCCTTGTGTTTGCCAGGGAAGTGCTTATTCTACTGAGCCATTCCATGGCCCCAATGATGTGACACTGTTTTTTTGCTTTTTCTTTTTTTTCTTTTTTTTTTTTTTCCAGAACCAAAGATTGAACTAAGGCCCTTGTGCTTGCCAGGCAAGCGCTTAGTCTACTGAGCTATCTCGCTGGCCCATAATTTTTTACTTTAAACAATGCAAGTAAACTTCCTGGTAAAAATATCACAAATAACTTCTTTCATTCTAAACCCATTTCAAGTAATTTCAGGGAACTTTATTTTGAATAGGAGTAAACTATTGATTTTTTATATTAGCTTTGTTGCTAACAGTTTTTAACCGCTGCTCAAAGTTTTTACTCCATGGGAAATTGTGTGACATGTAAACAGGAGAACACTGTTTTTCTGGCTAGAGTCCCATCAGCATTTTAAAAGTACACAGTAAATATTTGCTTATTGAACACCTTTTCTGCAGTCATTTACATGAATATTGCATCTGTTTTGTGTCTATCAATGTGTGTTATTAGTAACAAAAATGGACTGCGATACCCTGACATAAGCTTAAAAACCAAGCTTTCCAACTTTACCTTTGTTGTGCCCTGAAAACAAAGTATTTAGTTACCAGATTCTTTGAGAAATGAGAGTTTTTTAAGTGAAAGCGTTTGTCCTAAAACAGCTTGTGTTCCTTCATTAAAATTCAGCAGAAGATACATGTGCTGAAAGGAGAACTGAGCTACTACCAGGTCTGAATGAGCACAAATAGTGCTAGGAAAAGGAGGCACCAGGTGAGTTGGGGCTTTTAACAGTGGAAGGAAAAGTACATACTAGTGCGCAAAGCTCGGTAAAGGCCACCTAATGTCACTGCCAAGTCAGGTGCTGCTGGCATTTGTATTGTACTGAGAGTCTGAAAATCCTTTCTCAATATAAATACTAATTTCTTTGCTTGCATCCCATGGGATACATGGCACATGGCATCCTAATTCACAACACAAATTCTAACATTCAAGTGATAAAGTGATTTGCTCACAGGACAGAAGCCAGGAGACTGTGACACAGGTTTTCTTATGCTCAACCTTGTGTTCTTTGCATTGATGTGTGTTTAATTACTAAGCATCACAATCTTTAAATAAGTTGCTTCATATCATTTCTGATTTATAAGAGCATTCTGTTTATGCCAGAAAAAAATGTCGGAGATACAATTAAGACTTTACAAAAGCAAAACATTTCAAACTATGGAAACCCTAAGGGATTGAAGAAGCATAAAGTATATATACATCTATCAACTGATATTGACCCAGAATGCCTGGCTTAATGAATGAAGTTTCTATGACTATCATCCTTAAAATTTATTCTATCCTCCCTTATGAGTGGCTCTCATAGAAATAGCATTTGTGACTGGTCCCAGCCCAGGCACAGGACTGGTCGCAGCCAAGGTGCAGCGTGGGTGAGACCCTCTTCCACCCACTTGGGACACCCCCACCACTCCACAGCACCTCCCCCACCATGCACGCCCAGTAGGAATTTCTGACGCATTCGGGGAATCCCCAGACCCAGTCCTAGCCCAGATCCACACCAACCCCACCCCGCCCACGAGTAGGAATTTCAGCCGTGTTCAGGGAACCCCCAAACCCAGTCCCAGCCCAGGTCCGGTGAGTGTGTCGGAGAGCTTCCAGCTACCCTGAGCAGGCGGGAGCTATTACTGGTCCCAGCCCAGGTGCAGTGTGGGGGAGACCCTCTTCCACCCCCTTGGGACACGCCCCACTACTCCACAGAACCTCCCTCCAAAATCCCCGCTGAGTAAGAAATTCTGCCACATTCGGGGAACCCCCAAACCCAGTCCTAGCCCAGACCCAGTGAGTGTGTGGGAGAGCTGCCTCTCCCCCCTACTCCACTT